>JACMZG010001216.1:0-11619 GCA_018340805.1 Microvelia longipes | reverse complement strand
AGAACGACTTAACTCAAACAATACAATGCACATGCACGCTTGTTTTAGTTTGCTGTACATTAATAATAAATACTGGACCTTTGTTCTTTCATATGGTAATATCCGATCAATATTAATTTGTTTGATATTATAAATCTAAATGAATATTATTTTTTCTGAAATTTTTTGCCTAAATGTACTATATATAAATTCAGTTAAGTCAAATAATCGGATAAAGGAACTGTTACCGATACCGATATTGCCATACCCTGAATCGTACCAGATTATATCAGCCAGCCGATATATTCAATAGACCCCTATTATAATTTGATACACTTCTGTTAAGTTTCTTGTATTATTGAACATTTTCTAGTGGAATATTCTGTTAAATATTTTGGAAAATTCTAAGGATAAAAAATTTCTGTAATAATTTGGGCACCTCTAGTAACTTCTGTAATAATTTGTACACATGGTAATATTTGTAATTATTTGTATAGATATGTACTTGTAAAACTTCTAGTAAATTTATGTAATTTTTTATACACTTCTGGTAAATTTTAATAAATTTTGATGTTTACATGTGAATTTTAAAATCTTTACGACTTCTAGTAAATTTTGTAAATAATTTGTACACTTCTAGTAAATTTCTTTTTTGTAACTTCTGAAATTTTTTAATTGTACACTTCTAGTAAATTTGTAAATTTTTACACTTCTGGTAAATTTTTGTAATAATTTATACACTTCTAGTAAATTTCTGTAATAATTTGTACACTTCTAAATTTTGTAATAATTTTACACTTCTAGTAAATTTTTGTAATAATTTGTACACTTCTGGTAAATTTGTAATAATGAACACTTCTAGTAAAATTTCTGTAATAATTTTGTTTACACTTCTAGTAAATTTCTGTATAATTTATACACCTCTAGTAAACTTCTGTAAATATTTTATACACTTCTGGTAAATATTTGTAATAATTTGTACACTTCTAGTAAATTTGTATTATTTTAATTTCTTAAAATTTGAATAAACTTCTAGTAAATTTCTGTATATTTCTAGTAATTTCTGTAATAATTTGTACACTTCTAGTAAATTTCTGTAATAATTTGGACACTCTAGTAAACGTCTGTACACATGGTGATTATTTGTAATATATTTTACTTCTAGTAATTTCTGTAATATATTTGTACACTTCTGGTAAACTTTTGTATAAGGCGTTCAGTTCTGTAATTTCTCTAATAATTGTACACTTCTAGTAAATTTTTGTAATAATTTGTTGTCTAGTAAATTTCTGTAATAATTGTAACTTCTAGTAAATTTTTGTAATAATTGTACACTTCTTTAGTAATTTTGTAATAATTTGTACACTTCTGGTAAATTTTGTAATATTTGTACATTCTGTAAATTTATGTAATATTTTATACACTTCTGGTAAATTTCTGTAATAATTTGTACACTTCTAGTAAATTTTGTAATAATTTGTACACTTCTAAATTTCTGTAATAGTTGGTAAATTTTGTAATAATTTGTACACTTCTAGTAAAATTTGTAATATTTGTAACATTTCTGTAAATTTTAATAATTGTACACTTCTAGTAAATTTTTGTCTAGTAAAATTTCTGTAATAATTTGTACACTTCTAGTAAATTTTTAATTTGTACACTTCTTGTAATATTTGTAGTTTTACATTTAGTAAATTTGTAATATATTTGTACACTTCTGGTAAATTTATGTAAATTTTTTCTAGTAAATTTTGTAATAATTTGTACACTTCTAGTAAATTTTTGTAATAATTTGTACACTTCTAGTAAATTTTGTAATAATTTTTGTACACTTCTGGTAAATTTTTGTAATAATTTGTACACTTCTAGTAAATTTCTACTTCTGGTAAATTTTGTAATAATTGTACACTTCTGTAAATTTTGTAATATTTTATACACTTCTAGTAAATTTCTGTAATAATTTGTACACTTCTGGTAAATTTTGTAAAATTTTTACACTTCTAGTAAATTTTGTAATAATTGTACACTATATTTTATACACTTCTAGTAAATTTATGTAATTTTTTTATAACTTCTGGTAAATTTTTTAATAATTTTATGTTTTAAAATTTGGAAATCTTGCGACTTTTGGTAAATTTTGTAATATTTTATACACTTCTGGTAAAATTTTTGTAATATTTATACACTTCTGGTAATTTTGTAATAATTTGTACAATTCTAGTAAATTTTTAATAATTTTACTTTGGTAAATTTCTTTAAGAATTTGTACACTTCTAGTAAATTTTTGTAATATATTTGTAACACTTTGGTAAATTTATGTATTATTTTATACATTTCCCGTAAATTTTATGTAATTTTTATACACTTCTGGGTAAATTTTTTAATAATTTTCACATATGTTTACATAGGCACTTGAAAATCTTAGCGACTTTTAATAAATTCTGAATAATTTGTACACTTCTGATAAATTTTTGAAATTTATGTACACTTTTTGTAAATTTTCTGTAATATATTGTACACTTTCTGTAATTTCTGTATTATTTGTACATTTTGTAAATTGCTGTTAATATTTGTACACTTCAGTAAATTTTCTGTAATAATTGGACAACCTAGTAACGTCTGTAACACATGGGTGATTATTTGAATATATTTTTACTTTCTGTAAATTTCTGTAAAATATTTGTACAGCTTTCTGGTAAACTTTTGTAATAAGGCGGTTCAGTTCTAGTAAATTCTCTAAAAAAAAAGAAATAAATTTTAAAAAAATATTATAAAAATAAAATTAAAAATAAAAAAAAAAATATAAATTAATAAAAAAAAAAATAATAAAAAAGAAAAATAAAATATAATTTAAAAAAAAATAAATATTTAATTAATAAAATAAAATAATAATATAAAAAAAAAAATAAAATATTATATATTTAAAAAAAAATTAAAAACATAAAATTAAAAAAATTAAAAAAAATTTAAAAAAAGAAATAAAAAAAAATTAATATATAAAATTTAAATTAAAAAAAATAAAAAAATAAAAAATAATAAAAAAAAATTAATTAAAAAAAATAATTAAAAATAAAAAATAATTAAAAAAATAAATTAAAAAAAAAATTAAAAAAAAAAAAATAAATAAAAAAAAATTTTTTTAAAAAAAAATAAAAAAAAAATTAATTTAAATAAAAAAAATAAAAAAAATAAAAAAAAAATAAAAAAAAAAAAAAATAATTAAAAAAAAAAAAATAAAAAAAAAAAATTTAAAAAATTTAAAATAAAAAATTAAAAAAAAAAAATAAAAAAAAAAAATAAATTAAAAAAAATAAAAAAATTTTTAAAAAAAAAAATAAATAAAAAAAAAAAAAAAAAAAAAAAAAAAAAAAAATTAAAATCTTTAAAAAATAAAAAAAAATTAAATAAAAAAAAAATATTATATTAAAAAAAAAATAATGTTTTGTTTACTTTTTGTTATTATTATTTTTTTTCTGATTTACTTTTATTGATTTTTTTTTCTTGATGGTTCTTTGTTTTTTGCTTTCTGTTTTATATTTTTTATTTTTTTTTGTACACTGTTTCTAGTAAATTTCTGAATTCATTCCATGATTTCTAGGTAAATTTCTGACTAATAATTTTGTACACTTCTAGTAAATTTCTGTACTAATTTGGAAACTTCTATAAAGTAAAATTTTGTAATATTTTTACTTCTAGTAAATTTCTGTAAAATATTATGTACAACTTCTGGTAAATTTTGTAAAATTTTTCTAGTAAATTTTGTAATAATTTACACTTCTAGTAAATTTTGTAATAATTCACTTCTAGTAAAATTTTGTAATAATTTGTACACTTCTAGTAAATTTTGTAATAATTTTACACTTCTAGTAATTTTGTTTAATTTGTACACTTCTGGTAAATTTTTTAATAAATTTGTACACTTTCTGTAAAATTTTGTAAAATTTTATAACTTTTAGTAAATTTGTAATAATTGCACTTCTAGTAAAATTTCTGTAATAATTTGTACACTTCTAGTAAAATTCTGTAATAATTTGTACATTGTAATATTTGTAATAATTTGTTACACTTCTAGTAAATTCTGTAATTATTTGTACATTTATAAATTTCAGTAATAATTGTTTCACTTTCTAGTAAATTTACTGAATTATTTCTATATTTCTAGTAAATTTCTGTAATAATTTGTACACTTCTAGTAATTTCTGTAATAATTTGGACACTCTAGTAAACGTCTGTAATTATTTGTACACAGGTATTATTTGTAATATATTTTACACTTTCTAGTAAATTTCTGTAATATATTTGTACACTTCTGGTAAAACTTTTGTAATAAGCTAGTTCAGTTCTAGTAAATTTCTCTAATAATTTGTACACTTCTTAGTAATTTTTGTAATAATTTGGACACTTTCTAGTAAATTTTGTAATAATTTGTACACTTCTAGTAATTTTTTGTATAAATGTACACTTCTAGTAAATTTCTGATAATTGTACACTTCGGTAAATATTTGTAATAATTTGTACACTTCTGCTTAATTTATGTATTATTTTATACACTTCTAGTAAATTTTGTAATAATTTGTACACTTCTGTAAATTTTCTGTAATAATTTGTACACTTCTGGTAAATTTCTGTAATAATTTGTACACTTCTGGTAAATTATGTATTATTTTATACACTTCTAGTAAATTTATGTAAATTTTTATACACTCTGGTAAATTTTTTTAATAATTTAATTTTACATTTGAAAATTTACGACTTTTAGTAAATTTAGATAATATTTTATAACTTCTGGTAAATTTCTGTAATATTTTATACACTTCTGGTAAATTATGTATTATTTTTTACTAATTTACTTCTGGTAAAATTTCTGTAAGAATTTGTACACTTCTAGTAAATTTCTGTAATAATTTGTACACTTCTGGTAAATTTATGTATTATTTTAACATTGTAAATTATTAATTTTTATACACTTCTGGTAAATTTTTTAATAATTTTCACAATGTTTTACCATTTGAA
This sequence comes from Microvelia longipes, assembly GCA_018340805.1. NCBI lineage: Eukaryota > Metazoa > Arthropoda > Insecta > Hemiptera > Veliidae > Microvelia > Microvelia longipes. The sequence goes on along the minus strand of JACMZG010001216.1, from coordinate 6,627 downwards.
AATCTTAGCGACTTTTAGTAAAAATTCTGTAATAATTTGTACACTTCTGTAAAATTTTGAAATATATTGTACACTTCTTGTAAATTTCTGTAAATATATTTGTACACTTCTGGTAAATTTCTGTATATTTGTACATTCTAGTAAATTTCTGTAATAATTTGTACACTTCTAGTAAATTTCTGTAATAATTTGTACACTCTAGTAAATGTTTGGTATTTTGTATATATTTTACACTTCTAGTAAATTTCTGTAAAATTTTGTACACTTCTGGTAAATTTGTAATAACAGTTCTAGTAAATTTTGTAATAATTTGTACACTTCTAGTAAATTTCTGTAATTATTATACTTCTAGTAAATTTCTGTAATTTTACACTTCTAGTAAATTTCTGTAATAATTTGTACACTCTAGTAAATATTATTTGTAATATATTTTACTTCTAGTAAATTTCTGTAAATATTTGTACACTTCTTGGTAAATTTTGTAATAATTTTCTAGTAAATTTCTTAATAATTTGTACACTTCTAGTAAATTTTTGTAATAACTTCTAGTAATAATTTGTACACTTCTGGTAAATTTTTGTAATAATTTGTACACTTCTAGTAAATTTCTGTTATAATTTGTACACTTTGGTAAATTTTTAATAATTTGTACACTTCTGGTAAATTTGTTTTTAGTAAAATTTGTACACTTCTAGTAAATTTGTAATAATTTTACACTTCTAGTAAATTTCTGTAATAATTTGTACATCTGGTAAATTTTTGTAATAATTTGTACACTTCTAGTAAAAATTATTTGTACAAAAATTTGTACACTTCTAGTAAATTTTGCTGTAAATTTTTGTAATAATTTGTACACTTTAGTAAATTTATGTAATAATTTATTACACTTCTGGTAAATTTATGTAATTTTATACACTTCTTGGTAAATTTTGTAATAATTTTACACTTCTGGTAAATTTATGTAATTTTTATACACTTTAAAATTTCTGTAATATTTTATACACTTCTGCGTAAATTTTCTTAATAATTTTACACTTCTGGTTTTGTAATAATTTTTTACACTTCTGGTAAATTTTGTAATATTTTATACACTTCTGGTAAATTTTATATTAATTATTTTATCACTTCTAGTAAATTTTCTGTGATATTTTATACACTTCTAGTAAATTTCTGTAATATTTGATACACTTCTTGTAAGATGTACGTAATAATTTGTTACACTTTCTGGTAAATTCACGTAATATTTTAGTCCACTTCTAGTAATTTCGTAATAATTTGTACACTCTTGTAAGATTTGTAATAATTATGAACACTTGGTAAAGATTTGTAATGAAATTTGTTACAACTTCTGGAAAATTCTATTGTCATAATTTGTACACTTCAGGTTAAAATTTGTCAATGATTTTATACACTTCTCTGAGTAAATTTGCTGTAATATTTGTCACTTCTGGTCAAAAGATTTGTAATAATTTGTTACACTTTTGGTAAAGATTTTGTATAATGACACTTCTGTAAATTAGTTGTTGAATAACTTGTACACTTCTGGTAAAATTTATGTAAATTTATACATCTTCTAGTAAATTTCCTGTATTATATTTATACCACTTCGTTGTGTGAAATTTATGTATTAATTTTTACACTTCTGTAAGATTCATTGTAATATTTTCATACCATTACTAGCAACTTTCCTGTAATTAATTTGTACACTTCTGGTAAAGATTGTGTAATAATTTGTACACATTCTGGTAAATTTATGTTAGTATTTATTACACCTTCTGTAAATTCTATGAATTGAATTTTGTACACTTCTGGTAAATTTTTATGTAATATTCTTAACACTGTCTTCAAATTTCTGGTAGTTATTTATACACTTCTGAGTAAAATTCTGTAATAAATTTAACACTTCTGGTAAAGATTTGTAATAATTTTTTACACTTCTGGTAAAATTATGTAATATATTTTATACCACTTCTAGTCAGATTTCAGTAATATTTATACACTTTCTGGTAAACTTTCTTGTAATAATTTTACACTTTGGTAAATTCATGTAATATTTTTACTTAGAACTTCTAGTAAGATTTCGGTGATAATTCTGTACACTTCTGGTAAAATTTCATGATAATTATATTTATAAAACTTAGTAACAATTTTCTAGTAATAATTGTGTTAAACTTCAGAGGTAAATATTAAAGTAATATTTATACACTTCTAAGTAAATTTCTGTATATTTAATACCACTTCTGGTAAATTTATGAATTAATTTGTTACACTTCTGGTGTAAGAAGAATTTATGATGAATATTAAGATTTGTACACTTCTGGTAATTTCTGCTAATATTTATATACACGTCTTTTAAAATTTAATGTTTATAATTTGTTTAACACTTCTAGAAATTTCCGCTGTGAATAATTTACAATTCTGGTAAAGAATATTGTAATAAAATTGTACACTTTCGTGGTAAATATTCCTGTAATATTTTTTTATACACTTCTGTTCTGTTTATTGGTAATAGATTTTATGATAAAAATTTGTACACTTTGCTGGTAAATTTAGTAATATTTATACACTTCTAGTAAATTTCTTCGTAATTATTTTTATTTATCACTTTCTGGTAAATTTCCTGTAATATTTTATACACTTTCTCTGTAAATTTTTTTATAATTCCTATACATTTGTACATTTACTGGTATATTTGTAATTTTATAGACTTCTAGTAAATGTTCTGTAATAATTTGTACACTTCAGGTAAATTTATGAATATTTTATACACTTCTAGTAAATTTCTGTAATATTTTATACACTTGCGTAAAGTTCTGTTAATAGAATTTGATACACTTTCTGTAAATTCATGTAATTTGATTTTATAATACTTCTTAGTAATTCTCCTGTAATAATTTTGTGCACTTCTACAGGTAACTATTTCAAGTAACTATTTTTATACACTCTCAGTAAAATTCTCTTTAGATTCAATTTGATGAACTTCAGGTACAAGATTTATTGTTCAATATTTTATTACACTTTAGTAAAGTTCTGAATATTTTTATACGACTTCTGGTTAATATTTATTGTAAGTATTTTATGTTACAGCTTCTGGTAAAAATTTAAATTCTTTGTGAAGTTTATATTTTTATACTCCCTTTGGAAATTGATTATGATCAATAAAATTTGTACACTTCTGGTACAATTTATGTAATATTTTATACACTTCTTAAGTTAAATTATCAGTGCTAAGTATGTTTATACACTTCTGGTAACATTTCTTAATCAATTTTGTACACTTCTGTAAAGATTTAATAATGTTTTACACTTGGTAAATTTCATGTTAATATATTTTATACACTTCTTGGTTACGAATTTTATGGTGATGACTTTGTACACTTCTTATGCGTAAAATTTCTGTGAAATTTTTCTGTATTATCACTTTCTAGTAGCTGAAATTTTCCTTGTAATAAGTTTTATTAAAAAAAATACATTCTGGTAAATTATTTAATAAAAATTGTACACTTCGGTAAAATTTCATGCTAATATTTTATACACTTCTAGTAAAATTTTCTGTAATAATTTGTACACTTCTTGGTAAAGATTTGATAATAAGTTTGTGTACACTTCTGAATAGATTTGTCAATAATTTGTAACACTTGACTAGTTGCTAATATAGTTTGTGTAAATATTATATTTGTTAACCATTCTCAGGGTAAGAGTTTATGTAATTTATTTTTTAGACACTTCTAGTAAATCTTCTGGATATAATATCTAGTACATTTGGGTAAATTTGCTGTAATAATTTGTAACTTTTGGTAAATTTATGTAATATTTTATAAGACCTCTGCATCTCAAATTTCTGTCAATATTGTACAATTTTCTAGGATATATTCATATGTCGAATATATTTATAAACTTCTTAGTAAAATTTTTCTTGTACTCCAATTAGATTACACTTCAGAGTTTAATTCAGGGTCTGATTAATAATTATTAGTTTTAGTAAAGCACTATCTAGTACAATTCTGTAATGATTGGATAATACAACGTTCTGGAGATAAATTTCGTAATAATTTGTTACACTTCATGGGTTATGTTTTTTGCGTGTGAATCTGTTACTTATAAACTTTCTAGCTAAATCTTGTAATCTAAATTTGAGTCAAACTATCTCATGGCTGTTAGAATGTTAAGTAAGTATTTTTATTTTACTCTCTAGTAAAGTTATACATGGAGAAATATTATTTATATATTACTATACTTGCGCGTAGAATAGATTGTAGTGTTCCAACTATAAAATTTTTCTTGAGCGAATCTCTGGAGTAAAAGATTTGTATATTTACATGCACAGCATCATTACTATCGTAGTTAAATTTTCACTCTGTTGTTTGATATTACTATGTGCGTGTTTAAGTTATTGTTAATAAATTTTGTAACATCTTCATAGTACAAATTTCTGATTAATAATTGATTTACGACTTCTGTTAAAGATTTGTAATAAATTGTACACTTCTGGTAAATTTACTGTAATAAATTTATACACATTTCTTGGTAAAATTTATGTAATAATATTGGTGACACTTTCTGTAAATTTATGTAATATTTCTATACACTTCTATAAGAATTTCTGTAATCATTTTATAACACTTCTAGAGTAAATTTCGTAATAAAATTCTGTACACTTTTTTGTAAATTCATGTAATATATTTATAAACTTCTAGTAAATTGGTTAATAATTTGTACACTTTCTGGTATACTTCTATGTTATATTTATTTTATAAAATGGGTCTAGTAAATTTCACTGTATTATGTATAGTACACCTTCAGGTTTAAAATTTATTGTAAATTATGTTTATTAACAATCTTCTAGTGTTAAATTTCCTGTAATTATATTTTATTACTCTTCTGGTACAAATTTCTGTTGAATAATGTTTGGCTCACTTCATGAGTAAGACTTCATGTATTAGTTACTCTTTCGAAAATACTTCTTTAGTTATTAGTTTCTAGTAATAATTTGTACACTTCTTGGGTATATATTCATGTAATATTTTATAAAACCATTTCTGGTAAATTTTCTGTAATAATTTTCACTTCAGGACAATTTTATGTAATATTTTTATACACTTTCTAGTAAATTTCTTGTAATTAATTTTTACAACTTGCGGGGTAAATTTATGTATAATTTATACATTCTGGTAAATTATGTATATTTTATACCTCTGGTAAATTTATGTAATAATTTGTTACACTTCTCGGTAAATTTATGTAAATTTAATTATTTTTTATACTTCTAGTAAATTTCTGTAATATTTTATACACTTCTAGTAAATTTCTGTAATAATTTGTACACTTCTGGTAAAATTTTGTAATAATTTTTTAACACTTCTGGTAAATTTCTGTAATTTTTATACACTTCTGGTAAATTTATGTAATAATTTGTACACTTTCTTGTAAATTTCTTAATATTTTAATTATCACTGTCTAGTGTTAAATATTCGGTGTAAATATTTTATAAACAATACTTTCTGGTAAATGTAAATGTAATTAATGTGTATACCACTTCTGTAACATTCAATGTAAATATTTTTTATACAACTTCTTCGTAAATCCTTGTCAATAATCTTTGTTACACTTCTGGGTTATGAATTTTATAATTTGTAACACTGTCTGGTAAAAGATTGTGGTTGTTTTCTAAAAATTGTAGCATCTTCTTGGTATAATTTTTACTCGTAATAATTTATTGTACACTTTCAGTAAATTTAGTTGTAATATTTTATTTTATTATATCACTTCTATGGTTCTAAAAGTCATTTTGTAATAATTTTGTACACTTCGGTAAAGATTTTGTTATATAATTTGTACACCTTCTTGGTAAAGAATTTATGTAATAATTGTACACCTTTTGGTAAATTTATTAAATAACTATTTACACTTCTGGTAGAAAGTTATCATAATTTGTATATTGATTTTATTACACTTTAGATGAAATTTTCCTGTAATATTTTATTAACCACATCTTTGGTAACTTTTTTTTAATTAAGTTTTTTACCTACATGTCTGGTTAAATTGCACTGTAATTGTTTATACATCTTCTAGCATATATATTACATGTAAATAAATTTGTTACAACTTCTGAGTATAATCAGATGCTGACATAAAATTTGAGATTACACTCGTATCTTGGGTCAACATTGCTATAATTGTTCCAATATTTTATACACTTCATGAGTACATTAATGTTGAATAAATCTTTGATACACTATTCAGTATGGTATATTTTGATTTAATTATTTGTTTAATTAGGCACTGTCTAGGAAATTTCATGTGTATTTAATACACTTCGGTGGGTAAATTGTCTGTAAATAATTTGGTAACACTTCTGGTTAGAAGATTTGTGAATAATTGTTACAGCTTCTTGGAGTATTAATAGTCAAATATTCTAGCCACTTCAGTAAGAAATTTCTGAATGTTATAGGAATTTTTATACACTTCTTGGTAAATTTCTGTAATATATGTACACTTCTGGCGTAAAAGTTCAGATAAATATTTTATAAATACTTCTACGTATTAAAATCTCTTGTCTTGAAAATTAATTTAATACATCTTTCTGTTTAAATTCATGTTACAGTACTTTTATAGAAACTTCTAGTA
>JACMZG010001215.1:0-11623 GCA_018340805.1 Microvelia longipes | reverse complement strand
AAAGCGTATTTAAGTGCTTAAAATGATCAAAATAAGCATGAAAATCACTATTTTAATAACTGGATTTCGATCAGAGAACCACAGTAAATCACACAAAGTACAACTTATGCAATATGTCTGGAACGAATCTAAAGTAGAAAACCGAAGTTTTCTCGTGTTTCCCACTGCTAAAATGCATGAAATAACACTGTTATATTGCTGAACATGTTAGGAAATAGATTGAAACAAATCTGCCGATGGCTTCTACAATTCTTGATGGAAATCGCTTATTTCTCTAATGTTATTGTTTAAAGCGTATTTAAGTGCTTAAAATGATCAAAATAAGCATGAAAATCACTATTTTAATAACTGGATTTCGATCAGAGAACCACAGTAAATCACACAAAGTACAACTTATGCAATATGTCTGGAACGAATCTAAAGTAGAAAACCGAAGTTTTCTCGTGTTTCCCACTGCTAAAATGCATGAAATAACACTGTTATATTGCTGAACATGTTAGGAAATAGATTGAAACAAATCTGCCGATGGCTTCTACAATTCTTGATGGAAATCGCTTATTTCTCTAATGTTATTGTTTAAAGCGTATTTAAGTGCTTAAAATGATCAAAATAAGCATGAAAATCACTATTTTAATAACTGGATTTCGATCAGAGAACCACAGTAAATCACACAAAGTACAACTTATGCAATATGTCTGGAACGAATCTAAAGTAGAAAACCGAAGTTTTCTCGTGTTTCCCACTGCTAAAATGCATGAAATAACACTGTTATATTGCTGAACATGTTAGGAAATAGATTGAAACAAATCTGCCGATGGCTTCTACAATTCTTGATGGAAATCGCTTATTTCTCTAATGTTATTGTTTAAAGCGTATTTAAGTGCTTAAAATGATCAAAATAAGCATGAAAATCACTATTTTAATAACTGGATTTCGATCAGAGAACCACAGTAAATCACACAAAGTACAACTTATGCAATATGTCTGGAACGAATCTAAAGTAGAAAACCGAAGTTTTCTCGTGTTTCCCACTGCTAAAATGCATGAAATAACACTGTTATATTGCTGAACATGTTAGGAAATAGATTGAAACAAATCTGCCGATGGCTTCTACAATTCTTGATGGAAATCGCTTATTTCTCTAATGTTATTGTTTAAAGCGTATTTAAGTGCTTAAAATGATCAAAATAAGCATGAAAATCACTATTTTAATAACTGGATTTCGATCAGAGAACCACAGTAAATCACACAAAGTACAACTTATGCAATATGTCTGGAACGAATCTAAAAGAAAACCGAAGTTTTCTCGTGTTTCCCACTGCTAAAATGCATGAAATAACACTGTTATATTGCTGAACATGTTAGGAAATAGATTGAAACAAATCTGCCGATGGCTTCTACAATTCTTGATGGAAATCGCTTATTTCTCTAATGTTATTGTTTAAAGCGTATTTAAGTGCTTAAAATGATCAAAATAAGCATGAAAATCACTATTTTAATAACTGGATTTCGATCAGAGAACCACAGTAAATCACACAAAGTACAACTTATGCAATATGTCTGGAACGAATCTAAAGTAGAAAACCGAAGTTTTCTCGTGTTTCCCACTGCTAAAATGCATGAAATAACACTGTTATATTGCTGAACATGTTAGGAAATAGATTGAAACAAATCTCCGATGGCTTCTACAATTCTTGATGGAAATCGCTTATTTCTCTAATGTTATTGTTTAAAGCGTATTTAAGTGCTTAAAATGATCAAAATAAGCATGAAAATCACTATTTTAATAACTGGATTTCGATCAGAGAACCACAGTAAATCACACAAAGTACAACTTATGCAATATGTCTGGAACGAATCTAAAGTAGAAAACCGAAGTTTTCTCGTGTTTCCCACTGCTAAAATGCATGAAATAACACTGTTATATTGCTGAACATGTTAGGAAATAGATTGAAACAAATCTGCCGATGGCTTCTACAATTCTTGATGGAAATCGCTTATTTCTCTAATGTTATTGTTTAAAGCGTATTTAAGTGCTTAAAATGATCAAAATAAGCATGAAAATCACTATTTTAATAACTGGATTTCGATCAGAGAACCACAGTAAATCACACAAAGTACAACTTATGCAATATGTCTGGAACGAATCTAAAGTAGAAAACCGAAGTTTTCTCGTGTTTCCCACTGCTAAAATGCATGAAATAACACTGTTATATTGCTGAACATGTTAGGAAATAGATTGAAACAAATCTGCCGATGGCTTCTACAATTCTTGATGGAAATCGCTTATTTCTCTAATGTTATTGTTTAAAGCGTATTTAAGTGCTTAAAATGATCAAAATAAGCATGAAAATCACTATTTTAATAACTGGATTTCGATCAGAGAACCACAGTAAATCACACAAAGTACAACTTATGCAATATGTCTGGAACGAATCTAAAGTAGAAAACCGAAGTTTTCTCGTGTTTCCCACTGCTAAAATGCATGAAATAACACTGTTATATTGCTGAACATGTTAGGAAATAGATTGAAACAAATCTGCCGATGGCTTCTACAATTCTTGATGGAAATCGCTTATTTCTCTAATGTTATTTTAAAGCGTATTTAAGTGCTTAAAATGATCAAAATAAGCATGAAAATCACTATTTTAATAACTGGATTTCGATCAGAGAACCACAGTAAATCACACAAAGTACAACTTATGCAATATGTCTGGAACGAATCTAAAGTAGAAAACCGAAGTTTTCTCGTGTTTCCCACTGCTAAAATGCATGAAATAACACTGTTATATTGCTGAACATGTTAGGAAATAGATTGAAACAAATCTGCCGATGGCTTCTACAATTCTTGATGGAAATCGCTTATTTCTCTAATGTTATTGTTTAAAGCGTATTTAAGTGCTTAAAATGATCAAAATAAGCATGAAAATCACTATTTTAATAACTGGATTTCGATCAGAGAACCACAGTAAATCACACAAAGTACAACTTATGCAATATGTCTGGAACGAATCTAAAGTAGAAAACCGAAGTTTTCTCGTGTTTCCCACTGCTAAAATGCATGAAATAACACTGTTATATTGCTGAACATGTTAGGAAATAGATTGAAACAAATCTGCCGATGGCTTCTACAATTTTGATGGAAATCGCTTATTTCTCTAATGTTATTGTTTAAAGCGTATTTAAGTGCTTAAAATGATCAAAATAAGCATGAAAATCACTATTTTAATAACTGGATTTCGATCAGAGAACCACAGTAAATCACACAAAGTACAACTTATGCAATATGTCTGGAACGAATCTAAAGTAGAAAACCGAAGTTTTCTCGTGTTTCCCACTGCTAAAATGCATGAAATAACACTGTTATATTGCTGAACATGTTAGGAAATAGATTGAAACAAATCTGCCGATGGCTTCTACAATTCTTGATGGAAATCGCTTATTTCTCTAATGTTATTGTTTAAAGCGTATTTAAGTGCTTAAAATGATCAAAATAAGCATGAAAATCACTATTTTAATAACTGGATTTCGATCAGAACCACAGTAAATCACACAAAGTACAACTTATGCAATATGTCTGGAACGAATCTAAAGTAGAAAACCGAAGTTTTCTCGTGTTTCCCACTGCTAAAATGCATGAAATAACACTGTTATATTGCTGAACATGTTAGGAAATAGATTGAAACAAATCTGCCGATGGCTTCTACAATTCTTGATGGAAATCGCTTATTTCTCTAATGTTATTGTTTAAAGCGTATTTAAGTGCTTAAAATGATCAAAATAAGCATGAAAATCACTATTTTAATAACTGGATTTCGATCAGAGAACCACAGTAAATCACACAAAGTACAACTTATGCAATATGTCTGGAACGAATCTAAAGTAGAAAACCGAAGTTTTCTCGTGTTTCCCACTGCTAAAATGCATGAAATAACACTGTTATATTGCTGAACATGTTAGGAAATAGATTGAAACAAATCTGCCGATGGCTTCTACAATTCTTGATGGAAATCGCTTATTTCTCTAATGTTATTGTTTAAAGCGTATTTAAGTGCTTAAAATGATCAAAATAAGCATGAAAATCACTATTTTAATAACTGGATTTCGATCAGAGAACCACAGTAAATCACACAAAGTACAACTTATGCAATATGTCTGGAACGAATCTAAAGTAGAAAACCGAAGTTTTCTCGTGTTTCCCACTGCTAAAATGCATGAAATAACACTGTTATATTGCTGAACATGTTAGGAAATAGATTGAAACAAATCTGCCGATGGCTTCTACAATTCTTGATGGAAATCGCTTATTTCTCTAATGTTATTGTTTAAAGCGTATTTAAGTGCTTAAAATGATCAAAATAAGCATGAAAATCACTATTTTAATAACTGGATTTCGATCAGAGAACCACAGTAAATCACACAAAGTACAACTTATGCAATATGTCTGGAACGAATCTAAAGTAGAAAACCGAAGTTTTCTCGTGTTTCCCACTGCTAAAATGCATGAAATAACACTGTTATATTGCTGAACATGTTAGGAAATAGATTGAAACAAATCTGCCGATGGCTTCTACAATTCTTGATGGAAATCGCTTATTTCTCTAATGTTATTGTTTAAAGCGTATTTAAGTGCTTAAAATGATCAAAATAAGCATGAAAATCACTATTTTAATAACTGGATTTCGATCAGAGAACCACAGTAAATCACACAAAGTACAACTTATGCAATATGTCTGGAACGAATCTAAAGTAGAAAACCGAAGTTTTCTCGTGTTTCCCACTGCTAAAATGCATGAAATAACACTGTTATATTGCTGAACATGTTAGGAAATAGATTGAAACAAATCTGCCGATGGCTTCTACAATTCTTGATGGAAATCGCTTATTTCTCTAATGTTATTGTTTAAAGCGTATTTAAGTGCTTAAAATGATCAAAATAAGCATGAAAATCACTATTTTAATAACTGGATTTCGATCAGAGAACCACAGTAAATCACACAAAGTACAACTTATGCAATATGTCTGGAACGAATCTAAAGTAGAAAACCGAAGTTTTCTCGTGTTTCCCACTGCTAAAATGCATGAAATAACACTGTTATATTGCTGAACATGTTAGGAAATAGATTGAAACAAATCTGCCGATGGCTTCTACAATTCTTGATGGAAATCGCTTATTTCTCTAATGTTATTGTTTAAAGCGTATTTAAGTGCTTAAAATGATCAAAATAAGCATGAAAATCACTATTTTAATAACTGGATTTCGATCAGAGAACCACAGTAAATCACACAAAGTACAACTTATGCAATATGTCTGGAACGAATCTAAAGTAGAAAACCGAAGTTTTCTCGTGTTTCCCACTGCTAAAATGCATGAAATAACACTGTTATATTGCTGAACATGTTAGGAAATAGATTGAAACAAATCTGCCGATGGCTTCTACAATTCTTGATGGAAATCGCTTATTTCTCTAATGTTATTGTTTAAAGCGTATTTAAGTGCTTAAAATGATCAAAATAAGCATGAAAATCACTATTTTAATAACTGGATTTCGATCAGAGAACCACAGTAAATCACACAAAGTACAACTTATGCAATATGTCTGGAACGAATCTAAAGTAGAAAACCGAAGTTTTCTCGTGTTTCCCACTGCTAAAATGCATGAAATAACACTGTTATATTGCTGAACATGTTAGGAAATAGATTGAAACAAATCTGCCGATGGCTTCTACAATTCTTGATGGAAATCGCTTATTTCTCTAATGTTATTGTTTAAAGCGTATTTAAGTGCTTAAAATGATCAAAATAAGCATGAAAATCACAACTGGATTTCGATTAAATCACACAAAGTACAACTTATGCAATATGTCTGGAACGAATCTAAAGTAGAAAACCGAAACTGCTAAAATGCATGAAATAACACCTGAACAAATGCAAAATGGATTTTAAAGCAGGGCGGAGACACTAAATCCCAAAGACCACAAAACAAAAATCAAAATAAGGCAAAAAAAGCCCATGCATGTGTCATTTTATTGCCACTTCATAAACAAACTTCGATGCAACACGAAAATCCTATTTCCGGCCTTAAATCGAAGAATTCATCTAAAACCGGATCGCCACATCTATAAATGCACACCAAAAACCCTTTGTTTCCCCCAAATCGTTGCCCATGTTACAACAACCCGAATCCTTCCATCGCTTTCTCTTGGCGCTTTTTAAGTGCTTAAAATGATCAAAATAAGCATGAAAATCACTTTTAATAACTGGATTTCGATCAGAGAACCACAGTAAATCACACAAAGTACAACTTATGCAATATGTCTGGAACGAATCTAAAGTAGAAAACCGAAGTTTTCTCGTGTTTCCCACTGCTAAAATGCATGAAATAACACTGTTATATTGCTGAACATGTTAGGAAATAGATTGAAACAAATCTGCCGATGGCTTCTACAATTCTTGATGGAAATCGCTTATTTCTCTAATGTTATTGTTTAAAGCGTATTTAAGTGCTTAAAATGATCAAAATAAGCATGAAAATCACTATTTTAATAACTGGATTTCGATCAGAGAACCACAGTAAATCACACAAAGTACAACTTATGCAATATGTCTGGAACGAATCTAAAGTAGAAAACCGAAGTTTTCTCGTGTTTCCCACTGCTAAAATGCATGAAATAACACTGTTATATTGCTGAACATGTTAGGAAATAGATTGAAACAAATCTGCCGATGGCTTCTACAATTCTTGATGGAAATCGCTTATTTCTCTAATGTTATTGTTTAAAGCGTATTTAAGTGCTTAAAATGATCAAAATAAGCATGAAAATCACTATTTTAATAACTGGATTTCGATCAGAGAACCACAGTAAATCACACAAAGTACAACTTATGCAATATGTCTGGAACGAATCTAAAGTAGAAAACCGAAGTTTTCTCGTGTTTCCCACTGCTAAAATGCATGAAATAACACTGTTATATTGCTGAACATGTTAGGAAATAGATTGAAACAAATCTGCCGATGGCTTCTACAATTCTTGATGGAAATCGCTTATTTCTCTAATGTTATTGTTTAAAGCGTATTTAAGTGCTTAAAATGATCAAAATAAGCATGAAAATCACTATTTTAATAACTGGATTTCGATCAGAGAACCACAGTAAATCACACAAAGTACAACTTATGCAATATGTCTGGAACGAATCTAAAGTAGAAAACCGAAGTTTTCTCGTGTTTCCCACTGCTAAAATGCATGAAATAACACTGTTATATTGCTGAACATGTTAGGAAATAGATTGAAACAAATCTGCCGATGGCTTCTACAATTCTTGATGGAAATCGCTTATTTCTCTAATGTTATTGTTTAAAGCGTATTTAAGTGCTTAAAATGATCAAAATAAGCATGAAAATCACTATTTTAATAACTGGATTTCGATCAGAGAACCACAGTAAATCACACAAAGTACAACTTATGCAATATGTCTGGAACGAATCTAAAGTAGAAAACCGAAGTTTTCTCGTGTTTCCCACTGCTAAAATGCATGAAATAACACTGTTATATTGCTGAACATGTTAGGAAATAGATTGAAACAAATCTGCCGATGGCTTCTACAATTCTTGATGGAAATCGCTTATTTCTCTAATGTTATTGTTTAAAGCGTATTTAAGTGCTTAAAATGATCAAAATAAGCATGAAAATCACTATTTTAATAACTGGATTTCGATCAGAGAACCACAGTAAATCACACAAAGTACAACTTATGCAATATGTCTGGAACGAATCTAAAGTAGAAAACCGAAGTTTTCTCGTGTTTCCCACTGCTAAAATGCATGAAATAACACTGTTATATTGCTGAACATGTTAGGAAATAGATTGAAACAAATCTGCCGATGGCTTCTACAATTCTTGATGGAAATCGCTTATTTCTCTAATGTTATTGTTTAAAGCGTATTTAAGTGCTTAAAATGATCAAAATAAGCATGAAAATCACTATTTTAATAACTGGATTTCGATCAGAGAACCACAGTAAATCACACAAAGTACAACTTATGCAATATGTCTGGAACGAATCTAAAGTAGAAAACCGAAGTTTTCTCGTTTCCCACTGCTAAAATGCATGAAATAACACTGTTATATTGCTGAACATGTTAGGAAATAGATTGAAACAAATCTGCCGATGGCTTCTACAATTCTTGATGGAAATCGCTTATTTCTCTAATGTTATTGTTTAAAGCGTATTTAAGTGCTTAAAATGATCAAAATAAGCATGAAAATCACTATTTTAATAACTGGATTTCGATCAGAGAACCACAGTAAATCACACAAAGTACAACTTATGCAATATGTCTGGAACGAATCTAAAGTAGAAAACCGAAGTTTTCTCGTGTTTCCCACTGCTAAAATGCATGAAATAACACTGTTATATTGCTGAACATGTTAGGAAATAGATTGAAACAAATCTGCCGATGGCTTCTACAATTCTTGATGGAAATCGCTTATTTCTCTAATGTTATTGTTTAAAGCGTATTTAAGTGCTTAAAATGATCAAAATAAGCATGAAAATCACTATTTTAATAACTGGATTTCGATCAGAGAACCACAGTAAATCACACAAAGTACAACTTATGCAATATGTCTGGAACGAATCTAAAGTAGAAAACCGAAGTTTTCTCGTGTTTCCCACTGCTAAAATGCATGAAATAACACTGTTATATTGCTGAACATGTTAGGAAATAGATTGAAACAAATCTGCCGATGGCTTCTACAATTCTTGATGGAAATCGCTTATTTCTCTAATGTTATTGTTTAAAGCGTATTTAAGTGCTTAAAATGATCAAAATAAGCATGAAAATCACTATTTTAATAACTGGATTTCGATCAGAGAACCACAGTAAATCACACAAAGTACAACTTATGCAATATGTCTGGAACGAATCTAAAGTAGAAAACCGAAGTTTTCTCGTGTTTCCCACTGCTAAAATGCATGAAATAACACTGTTATATTGCTGAACATGTTAGGAAATAGATTGAAACAAATCTGCCGATGGCTTCTACAATTCTTGATGGAAATCGCTTATTTCTCTAATGTTATTGTTTAAAGCGTATTTAAGTGCTTAAAATGATCAAAATAAGCATGAAAATCACTATTTTAATAACTGGATTTCGATCAGAGAACCACAGTAAATCACACAAAGTACAACTTATGCAATATGTCTGGAACGAATCTAAAGTAGAAAACCGAAGTTTTCTCGTGTTTCCCACTGCTAAAATGCATGAAATAACACTGTTATATTGCTGAACATGTTAGGAAATAGATTGAAACAAATCTGCCGATGGCTTCTACAATTCTTGATGGAAATCGCTTATTTCTCTAATGTTATTGTTTAAAGCGTATTTAAGTGCTTAAAATGATCAAAATAAGCATGAAAATCACTATTTTAATAACTGGATTTCGATCAGAGAACCACAGTAAATCACACAAAGTACAACTTATGCAATATGTCTGGAACGAATCTAAAGTAGAAAACCGAAGTTTTCTCGTGTTTCCCACTGCTAAAATGCATGAAATAACACTGTTATATTGCTGAACATGTTAGGAAATAGATTGAAACAAATCTGCCGATGGCTTCTACAATTCTTGATGGAAATCGCTTATTTCTCTAATGTTATTGTTTAAAAGCGTATTTAAGTGCTTAAAATGATCAAAATAAGCATGAAAATCACTATTTTAATAACTGGATTTCGATCAGAGAACCACAGTAAATCACACAAAGTACAACTTATGCAATATGTCTGGAACGAATCTAAAGTAGAAAACCGAAGTTTTCTCGTGTTTCCCACTGCTAAAATGCATGAAATAACACTGTTATATTGCTGAACATGTTAGGAAATAGATTGAAACAAATCTGCCGATGGCTTCTACAATTCTTGATGGAAATCGCTTATTTCTCTAATGTTATTGTTTAAAGCGTATTTAAGTGCTTAAAATGATCAAAATAAGCATGAAAATCACTATTTTAATAACTGGATTTCGATCAGAGAACCACAGTAAATCACACAAAGTACAACTTATGCAATATGTCTGGAACGAATCTAAAGTAGAAAACCGAAGTTTTCTCGTGTTTCCCACTGCTAAAATGCATGAAATAACACTGTTATATTGCTGAACATGTTAGGAAATAGATTGAAACAAATCTGCCGATGGCTTCTACAATTCTTGATGGAAATCGCTTATTTCTCTAATGTTATTGTTTAAAGCGTATTTAAGTGCTTAAAATGATCAAAATAAGCATGAAAATCACTATTTTAATAACTGGATTTCGATCAGAGAACCACAGTAAATCACACAAAGTACAACTTATGCAATATGTCTGGAACGAATCTAAAGTAGAAAACCGAAGTTTTCTCGTGTTTCCCACTGCTAAAATGCATGAAATAACACTGTTATATTGCTGAACATGTTAGGAAATAGATTGAAACAAATCTGCCGATGGCTTCTACAATTCTTGATGGAAATCGCTTATTTCTCTAATGTTATTGTTTAAAGCGTATTTAAGTGCTTAAAATGATCAAAATAAGCATGAAAATCACTATTTTAATAACTGGATTTCGATCAGAGAACCACAGTAAATCACACAAAGTACAACTTATGCAATATGTCTGGAACGAATCTAAAGTAGAAAACCGAAGTTTTCTCGTGTTTCCCACTGCTAAAATGCATGAAATAACACTGTTATATTGCTGAACATGTTAGGAAATAGATTGAAACAAATCTGCCGATGGCTTCTACAATTCTTGATGGAAATCGCTTATTTCTCTAATGTTATTGTTTAAAGCGTATTTAAGTGCTTAAAATGATCAAAATAAGCATGAAAATCACTATTTTAATAACTGGATTTCGATCAGAGAACCACAGTAAATCACACAAAGTACAACTTATGCAATATGTCTGGAACGAATCTAAAGTAGAAAACCGAAGTTTTCTCGTGTTTCCCACTGCTAAAATGCATGAAATAACACTGTTATATTGCTGAACATGTTAGGAAATAGATTGAAACAAATCTGCCGATGGCTTCTACAATTCTTGATGGAAATCGCTTATTTCTCTAATGTTATTGTTTAAAGCGTATTTAAGTGCTTAAAATGATCAAAATAAGCATGAAAATCACTATTTTAATAACTGGATTTCGATCAGAGAACCACAGTAAATCACACAAAGTACAACTTATGCAATATGTCTGGAACGAATCTAAAGTAGAAAACCGAAGTTTTCTCGTGTTTCCCACTGCTAAAATGCATGAAATAACACTGTTATATTGCTGAACATGTTAGGAAATAGATTGAAACAAATCTGCCGATGGCTTCTACAATTCTTGATGGAAATCGCTTATTTCTCTAATGTTATTGTTTAAAGCGTATTTAAGTGCTTAAAATGATCAAAATAAGCATGAAAATCACTATTTTAATAACTGGATTTCGATCAGAGAACCACAGTAAATCACACAAAGTACAACTTATGCAATATGTCTGGAACGAATCTAAAGTAGAAAACCGAAGTTTTCTCGTGTTTCCCACTGCTAAAATGCATGAAATAACACTGTTATATTGCTGAACATGTTAGGAAATAGAT
>JACMZG010001214.1:0-11640 GCA_018340805.1 Microvelia longipes | reverse complement strand
GTGTATATTGTTGACCGCAATGATAGTGAAATGAAGAATATCAACACATAAAATCAATGTGAGATTTTAATTGATAATGATATAAAGTGAATTTGTTGAAACGGAATTAATAAAATATTTGATATTGAATATTTTACTTGAATCATATTCAAGTCACGATGGCCGAGTGGTTAAGGCGTTGGACTTGAAATCCAATGGGGTTTCCCCGCGTAGGTTCGAACCCTGCTCGTGACGATTTTTTATCAAAATTTAAATTTTGATGATTTCTATCAGAATTTCGATTAAATTACGTTTATTTGAAAACTGTTGAAAACTAATTGAAACTCATTATAGTAAAAAATAAATTTCATCAACAAATTGAAATTGATTTTATTGAAAAAAATAAAAAACCGTGAAAACCTGTTTGAAAGACGATATTGAAAGCTAATAATTGTGTATATTGTTGACCGCAATGATAGTGAAATGAAGAATATCAACACATAAAATCAATGTGAGATTTTAATTGATAATGATATAAAGTGAATTTGTTGAAACGGAATTAATAAAATATTTGATATTGAATATTTTACTTGAATCATATTCAAGTCACGATGGCCGAGTGGTTAAGGCGTTGGACTTGAAATCCAATGGGGTTTCCCCGCGTAGGTTCGAACCCTGCTCGTGACGATTTTTTATCAAAATTTAAATTTTGATGATTTCTATCAGAATTTCGATTAAATTACGTTTATTTGAAAACTGTTGAAAACTAATTGAAACTCATTATAGTAAAAAATAAATTTCATCAACAAATTGAAATTGATTTTATTGAAAAAAATAAAAAACCGTGAAAACCTGTTTGAAAGACGATATTGAAAGCTAATAATTGTGTATATTGTTGACCGCAATGATAGTGAAATGAAGAATATCAACACATAAAATCAATGTGAGATTTTAATTGATAATGATATAAAGTGAATTTGTTGAAACGGAATTAATAAAATATTTGATATTGAATATTTTACTTGAATCATATTCAAGTCACGATGGCCGAGTGGTTAAGGCGTTGGACTTGAAATCCAATGGGGTTTCCCCGCGTAGGTTCGAACCCTGCTCGTGACGATTTTTTATCAAAATTTAAATTTTGATGATTTCTATCAGAATTTCGATTAAATTACGTTTATTTGAAAACTAATTGAAACTCATTATAGTAAAAAATAAATTTCATCAACAAATTGAAATTGATTTTATTGAAAAAAATAAAAAACCGTGAAAACCTGTTTGAAAGACGATATTGAAAGCTAATAATTGTGTATATTGTTGACCGCAATGATAGTGAAATGAAGAATATCAACACATAAAATCAATGTGAGATTTTAATTGATAATGATATAAAGTGAATTTGTTGAAACGGAATTAATAAAATATTTGATATTGAATATTTTACTTGAATCATATTCAAGTCACGATGGCCGAGTGGTTAAGGCGTTGGACTTGAAATCCAATGGGGTTTCCCCGCGTAGGTTCGAACCCTGCTCGTGACGATTTTTTATCAAAATTTAAATTTTGATGATTTCTATCAGAATTTCGATTAAATTACGTTTATTTGAAAACTGTTGAAAACTAATTGAAACTCATTATAGTAAAAAATAAATTTCATCAACAAATTGAAATTGATTTTATTGAAAAAAATAAAAAACCGTGAAAACCTGTTTGAAAGACGATATTGAAAGCTAATAATTGTGTATATTGTTGACCGCAATGATAGTGAAATGAAGAATATCAACACATAAAATCAATGTGAGATTTTAATTGATAATGATATAAAGTGAATTTGTTGAAACGGAATTAATAAAATATTTGATATTGAATATTTTACTTGAATCATATTCAAGTCACGATGGCCGAGTGGTTAAGGCGTTGGACTTGAAATCCAATGGGGTTTCCCCGCGTAGGTTCGAACCCTGCTCGTGACGATTTTTTATCAAATTTAAATTTTGATGATTTCTATCAGAATTTCGATTAAATTACGTTTATTTGAAAACTGTTGAAAACTAATTGAAACTCATTATAGTAAAAAATAAATTTCATCAACAAATTGAAATTGATTTTATTGAAAAAAATAAAAAACCGTGAAAACCTGTTTGAAAGACGATATTGAAAGCTAATAATTGTGTATATTGTTGACCGCAATGATAGTGAAATGAAGAATATCAACACATAAAATCAATGTGAGATTTTAATTGATAATGATAAAGTGAATTTGTTGAAACGGAATTAATAAAATATTTGATATTGAATATTTTACTTGAATCATATTCAAGTCACGATGGCCGAGTGGTTAAGGCGTTGGACTTGAAATCCAATGGGGTTTCCCGCGTAGGTTCGAACCCTGCTCGTGACGATTTTTTATCAAAATTTAAATTTTGATGATTTCTATCAGAATTTCGATTAAATTACGTTTATTTGAAAACTGTTGAAAACTAATTGAAACTCATTATAGTAAAAAATAAATTTCATCAACAAATTGAAATTGATTTTATTGAAAAAAATAAAAAACCGTGAAAACCTGTTTGAAAGACGATATTGAAAGCTAATAATTGTGTATATTGTTGACCGCAATGATAGTGAAATGAAGAATATCAACACATAAAATCAATGTGAGATTTTAATTGATAATGATATAAAGTGAATTTGTTGAAACGGAATTAATAAAATATTTGATATTGAATATTTTACTTGAATCATATTCAAGTCACGATGGCCGAGTGGTTAAGGCGTTGGACTTGAAATCCAATGGGGTTTCCCCGCGTAGGTTCGAACCCTGCTCGTGACGATTTTTTATCAAAATTTAAATTTTGATGATTTCTATCAGAATTTCGATTAAATTACGTTTATTTGAAAACTGTTGAAAACTAATTGAAACTCATTATAGTAAAAAATAAATTTCATCAACAAATTGAAATTGATTTTATTGAAAAAAATAAAAAACCGTGAAAACCTGTTTGAAAGACGATATTGAAAGCTAATAATTGTGTATATTGTTGACCGCAATGATAGTGAAATGAAGAATATCAACACATAAAATCAATGTGAGATTTTAATTGATAATGATATAAAGTGAATTTGTTGAAACGGAATTAATAAAATATTTGATATTGAATATTTTACTTGAATCATATTCAAGTCACGATGGCCGAGTGGTTAAGGCGTTGGACTTGAAATCCAATGGGGTTTCCCCGCGTAGGTTCGAACCCTGCTCGTGACGATTTTTTATCAAAATTTAAATTTTGATGATTTCTATCAGAATTTCGATTAAATTACGTTTATTTGAAAACTGTTGAAAACTAATTGAAACTCATTATAGTAAAAAATAAATTTCATCAACAAATTGAAATTGATTTTATTGAAAAAAATAAAAAACCGTGAAAACCTGTTTGAAAGACGATATTGAAAGCTAATAATTGTGTATATTGTTGACCGCAATGATAGTGAAATGAAGAATATCAACACATAAAATCAATGTGAGATTTTAATTGATAATGATATAAAGTGAATTTGTTGAAACGGAATTAATAAAATATTTGATATTGAATATTTTACTTGAATCATATTCAAGTCACGATGGCCGAGTGGTTAAGGCGTTGGACTTGAAATCCAATGGGGTTTCCCCGCGTAGGTTCGAACCCTGCTCGTGACGATTTTTTATCAAATTTAAATTTTGATGATTTCTATCAGAATTTCGATTAAATTACGTTTATTTGAAAACTGTTGAAAACTAATTGAAACTCATTATAGTAAAAAATAAATTTCATCAACAAATTGAAATTGATTTTATTGAAAAAAATAAAAACCGTGAAAACCTGTTTGAAAGACGATATTGAAAGCTAATAATTGTGTATATTGTTGACCGCAATGATAGTGAAATGAAGAATATCAACACATAAAATCAATGTGAGATTTTATAATGATATAAAGTGAATTTGTTGAAACGGAATTAATAAAATATTTGATATTGAATATTTTACTTGAATCATATTCAAGTCACGATGGCCGAGTGGTTAAGGCGTTGGACTTGAAATCCAATGGGGTTTCCCCGCGTAGGTTCGAACCCTGCTCGTGACGATTTTTTATCAAAATTTAAATTTTGATGATTTCTATCAGAATTTCGATTAAATTACGTTTATTTGAAAACTGTTGAAAACTATTGAAACTCATTATAGTAAAAAATAAATTTCATCAACAAATTGAAATTGATTTATTGAAAAAAATAAAAAACCGTGAAAACCTGTTTGAAAGACGATATTGAAAGCTAATAATTGTGTATATTGTTGACCGCAATGATAGTGAAATGAAGAATATCAACACATAAAATCAATGTGAGATTTTAATTGATAATGATATAAAGTGAATTTGTTGAAACGGAATTAATAAAATATTTGATATTGAATATTTTACTTGAATCATATTCAAGTCACGATGGCCGAGTGGTTAAGGCGTTGGACTTGAAATCCAATGGGGTTTCCCCGCGTAGGTTCGAACCCTGCTCGTGACGATTTTTTATCAAAATTTAAATTTTGATGATTTCTATCAGAATTTCGATTAAATTACGTTTATTTGAAAACTGTTGAAAACTAATTGAAACTCATTATAGTAAAAAATAAATTTCATCAACAAATTGAAATTGATTTTATTGAAAAAAATAAAAAACCGTGAAAACCTGTTTGAAAGACGATATTGAAAGCTAATAATTGTGTATATTGTTGACCGCAATGATAGTGAAATGAAGAATATCAACACATAAAATCAATGTGAGATTTTAATTGATAATGATATAAAGTGAATTTGTTGAAACGGAATTAATAAAATATTTGATATTGAATATTTTACTTGAATCATATTCAAGTCACGATGGCCGAGTGGTTAAGGCGTTGGACTTGAAATCCAATGGGGTTTCCCCGCGTAGGTTCGAACCCTGCTCGTGACGATTTTTTATCAAAATTTAAATTTTGATGATTTCTATCAGAATTTCGATTAAATTACGTTTATTTGAAAACTGTTGAAAACTAATTGAAACTCATTATAAAAAAATAAATTTCATCAACAAATTGAAATTGATTTTATTGAAAAAAATAAAAAACCGTGAAAACCTGTTTGAAAGACGATATTGAAAGCTAATAATTGTGTATTGTTGACCGCAATGATAGTGAAATGAAGAATATCAACACATAAAATCAATGTGAGATTTTAATTGATAATGATATAAAGTGAATTTGTTGAAACGGAATTAATAAAATATTTGATATTGAATATTTTACTTGAATCATATTCAAGTCACGATGGCCGAGTGGTTAAGGCGTTGGACTTGAAATCCAATGGGGTTTCCCCGCGTAGGTTCGAACCCTGCTCGTGACGATTTTTTATCAAAATTTAAATTTTGATGATTTCTATCAGAATTTCGATTAAATTACGTTTATTTGAAAACTGTTGAAAACTAATTGAAACTCATTATAGTAAAAAATAAATTTCATCAACAAATTGAAATTGATTTATTGAAAAAAATAAAAAACCGTGAAAACCTGTTTGAAAGACGATATTGAAAGCTAATAATTGTGTATATTGTTGACCGCAATGATAGTGAAATGAAGAATATCAACACATAAAATCAATGTGAGATTTTAATTGATAATGATATAAAGTGAATTTGTTGAAACGGAATTAATAAAATATTTGATATTGAATATTTTACTTGAATCATATTCAAGTCACGATGGCCGAGTGGTTAAGGCGTTGGACTTGAAATCCAATGGGGTTTCCCCGCGTAGGTTCGAACCCTGCTCGTGACGATTTTTTATCAAAATTTAAATTTTGATGATTTCTATCAGAATTTCGATTAAATTACGTTTATTTGAAAACTGTTGAAAACTAATTGAAACTCATTATAGTAAAAAATAAATTTCATCAACAAATTGAAATTGATTTTATTGAAAAAAAAAAAAACCGTGAAAACCTGTTTGAAAGACGATATTGAAAGCTAATAATTGTGTATATTGTTGACCGCAATGATAGTGAAATGAAGAATATCAACACATAAAATCAATGTGAGATTTTAATTGATAATGATATAAAGTGAATTTGTTGAAACGGAATTAATAAAATATTTGATATTGAATATTTTACTTGAATCATATTCAAGTCACGATGGCCGAGTGGTTAAGGCGTTGGACTTGAAATCCAATGGGGTTTCCCCGCGTAGGTTCGAACCCTGCTCGTGACGATTTTTTATCAAAATTTAAATTTTGATGATTTCTATCAGAATTTCGATTAAATTACGTTTATTTGAAAACTGTTGAAAACTAATTGAAACTCATTATAGTAAAAAATAAATTTCATCAACAAATTGAAATTGATTTTATTGAAAAAAAATAAAAAACCGTGAAAACCTGTTTGAAAGACGATATTGAAAGCTAATAATTGTGTATATTGTTGACCGCAATGATAGTGAAATGAAGAATATCAACACATAAAATCAATGTGAGATTTTAATTGATAATGATATAAAGTGAATTTGTTGAAACGGAATTAATAAAATATTTGATATTGAATATTTTACTTGAATCATATTCAAGTCACGATGGCCGAGTGGTTAAGGCGTTGGACTTGAAATCCAATGGGGTTTCCCCGCGTAGGTTCGAACCCTGCTCGTGACGATTTTTTATCAAAATTTAAATTTTGATGATTTCTATCAGAATTTCGATTAAATTACGTTTATTTGAAAACTGTTGAAAACTAATTGAAACTCATTATAGTAAAAAATAAATTTCATCAACAAATTGAAATTGATTTTATTGAAAAAAATAAAAAACCGTGAAAACCTTTTGAAAGACGATATTGAAAGCTAATAATTGTATATTGTTGACCGCAATGATAGTGAAATGAAGAATATCAACACATAAAATCAATGTGAGATTTTAATTGATAATGATATAAAGTGAATTTGTTGAAACGGAATTAATAAAATATTTGATATTGAATATTTTACTTGAATCATATTCAAGTCACGATGGCCGAGTGGTTAAGGCGTTGGACTTGAAATCCAATGGGTTTCCCCGCGTAGGTTCGAACCCTGCTCGTGACGATTTTTTATCAAAATTTAAATTTTGATGATTTCTATCAGAATTTCGATTAAATTACGTTTATTTGAAAACTGTTGAAAACTAATTGAAACTCATTATAGTAAAAAATAAATTTCATCAACAAATTGAAATTGATTTTATTGAAAAAAATAAAAAACCGTGAAAACCTGTTTGAAAGACGATATTGAAAGCTAATAATTGTGTATATTGTTGACCGCAATGATAGTGAAATGAAGAATATCAACACATAAAATCAATGTGAGATTTTAATTGATAATGATAAAGTGAATTTGTTGAAACGGAATTAATAAAATATTTGATATTGAATATTTTACTTGAATCATATTCAAGTCACGATGGCCGAGTGGTTAAGGCGTTGGACTTGAAATCCAATGGGGTTTCCCCGCGTAGGTTCGAACCCTGCTCGTGACGATTTTTTATCAAAATTTAAATTTTGATGATTTCTATCAGAATTTCGATTAAATTACGTTTATTTGAAAACTGTTGAAAACTAATTGAAACTCATTATAGTAAAAAATAAATTTCATCAACAAATTGAAATTGATTTTATTGAAAAAAATAAAAACCGTGAAAACCTGTTTGAAAGACGATATTGAAAGCTAATAATTGTGTATATTGTTGACCGCAATGATAGTGAAATGAAGAATATCAACACATAAAATCAATGTGAGATTTTAATTGATAATGATATAAAGTGAATTTGTTGAAACGGAATTAATAAAATATTTGATATTGAATATTTTACTTGAATCATATTCAAGTCACGATGGCCGAGTGGTTAAGGCGTTGGACTTGAAATCCAATGGGGTTTCCCCGCGTAGGTTCGAACCCTGCTCGTGACGATTTTTTATCAAAATTTAAATTTTGATGATTTCTATCAGAATTTCGATTAAATTACGTTTATTTGAAAACTGTTGAAAACTAATTGAAACTCATTATAGTAAAAAATAAATTTCATCAACAAATTGAAATTGATTTTATTGAAAAAAATAAAAAAACCGTGAAAACCTGTTTGAAAGACGATATTGAAAGCTAATAATTGTGTATATTGTTGACCGCAATGATAGTGAAATGAAGAATATCAACACATAAAATCAATGTGAGATTTTAATTGATAATGATATAAAGTGAATTTGTTGAAACGGAATTAATAAAATATTTGATATTGAATATTTTACTTGAATCATATTCAAGTCACGATGGCCGAGTGGTTAAGGCGTTGGACTTGAAATCCAATGGGGTTTCCCCGCGTAGGTTCGAACCCTGCTCGTGACGATTTTTTATCAAAATTTAAATTTTGATGATTTCTATCAGAATTTCGATTAAATTACGTTTATTTGAAAACTGTTGAAAACTAATTGAAACTCATTATAGTAAAAAATAAATTTCATCAACAAATTGAAATTGATTTTATTGAAAAAAATAAAAAACCGTGAAAACCTGTTTGAAAGACGATATTGAAAGCTAATAATTGTGTATATTGTTGACCGCAATGATAGTGAAATGAAGAATATCAACACATAAAATCAATGTGAGATTTTAATTGATAATGATATAAAGTGAATTTGTTGAAACGGAATTAATAAAATATTTGATATTGAATATTTTACTTGAATCATATTCAAGTCACGATGGCCGAGTGGTTAAGGCGTTGGACTTGAAATCCAATGGGGTTTCCCCGCGTAGGTTCGAACCCTGCTCGTGACGATTTTTTATCAAAATTTAAATTTTGATGATTTCTATCAGAATTTCGATTAAATTACGTTTATTTGAAAACTGTTGAAAACTAATTGAAACTCATTATAGTAAAAAATAAATTTCATCAACAAATTGAAATTGATTTTATTGAAAAAAATAAAAAACCGTGAAAACCTGTTTGAAAGACGATATTGAAAGCTAATAATTGTGTATATTGTTGACCGCAATGATAGTGAAATGAAGAATATCAACACATAAAATCAATGTGAGATTTTAATTGATAATGATATAAAGTGAATTTGTTGAAACGGAATTAATAAAATATTTGATATTGAATATTTTACTTGAATCATATTCAAGTCACGATGGCCGAGTGGTTAAGGCGTTGGACTTGAAATCCAATGGGGTTTCCCCGCGTAGGTTCGAACCCTGCTCGTGACGATTTTTTATCAAAATTTAAATTTTGATGATTTCTATCAGAATTTCGATTAAATTACGTTTATTTGAAAACTGTTGAAAACTAATTGAAACTCATTATAGTAAAAAATAAATTTCATCAACAAATTGAAATTGATTTTATTGAAAAAAAAAAAAAAACCGTGAAAACCTGTTTGAAAGACGATATTGAAAGCTAATAATTGTGTATATTGTTGACCGCAATGATAGTGAAATGAAGAATATCAACACATAAAATCAATGTGAGATTTTAATTGATAATGATATAAAGTGAATTTGTTGAAACGGAATTAATAAAATATTTGATATTGAATATTTTACTTGAATCATATTCAAGTCACGATGGCCGAGTGGTTAAGGCGTTGGACTTGAAATCCAATGGGGTTTCCCCGCGTAGGTTCGAACCCTGCTCGTGACGATTTTTTATCAAAATTTAAATTTTGATGATTTCTATCAGAATTTCGATTAAATTACGTTTATTTGAAAACTGTTGAAAACTAATTGAAACTCATTATAGTAAAAAATAAATTTCATCAACAAATTGAAATTGATTTATTGAAAAAAAAAAAAAACCGTGAAAACCTGTTTGAAAGACGATATTGAAAGCTAATAATTGTGTATATTGTTGACCGCAATGATAGTGAAATGAAGAATATCAACACATAAAATCAATGTGAGATTTTAATTGATAATGATATAAAGTGAATTTGTTGAAACGGAATTAATAAAATATTTGATATTGAATATTTTACTTGAATCATATTCAAGTCACGATGGCCGAGTGGTTAAGGCGTTGGACTTGAAATCCAATGGGGTTTCCCCGCGTAGGTTCGAACCCTGCTCGTGACGATTTTTTATCAAAATTTAAATTTTGATGATTTCTATCAGAATTTCGATTAAATTACGTTTATTTGAAAACTGTTGAAAACTAATTGAAACTCATTATAGTAAAAATAAATTTCATCAACAAATTGAAATTGATTTTATTGAAAAAAATAAAAAAACGTGAAAACCTGTTTGAAAGACGATATTGAAAGCTAATAATTGTGTATATTGTTGACCGCAATGATAGTGAAATGAAGAATATCAACACATAAAATCAATGTGAGATTTTAATTGATAATGATATAAAGTGAATTTGTTGAAACGGAATTAATAAAATATTTGATATTGAATATTTTACTTGAATCATATTCAAGTCACGATGGCATTAAAAATTTATTATATAACAAATTTGTCGATTATTGTCACAAAATGGTCTTGATTCCTGCATGGGATCATTATCATGAATTACAGATTTCAGTCTTTTAAAACTTATCTGCTCTTCATGGCCATTGCATTCTGATAACTCTCTCTCATTTGAATCCTTTCTTTTCAGTCAAACATTCTCTTCATGCGTCGCATATCCTGCACAGAATAAACTTAATTTTCTGAAATTTGTTTGAGCATTTCTCCATTAATTCTAGCTTCAACTCTTCGGAGCATAAAACTTTACCTACAATTCTGAAACTAATGAAGAATATTTTTATTAAATTCGTCACTTGACGTAAAATCCGCAAGTGACTTTTTAATAAAATGTATTAAATTATTTTCAAAAAATTATTACTTGCCATTGTTTCTGAATTTTAAATTATCTAATATATTCAAACAACTATTTTAAATCTAATTGCTTAAAACTAAATAATTTATGTAAAGAAAATAATTTGATGTAATTTACAGGATATTTTAAATTAAAAATTTCTAAATTCAAACTAATTAAAATTCAGTAAAGTTTGACGTAGTCAAACTTTTTCTGATAATATATACTACTAAATATCCAATATAAAAATTAAGATTCTTACAAATATTTAGCTTAAAGATTAAATAATTTTAAATAAACCTAATTTAACATAAATTCAAAAACACACTCAGAAGAATACCAAAAGAAAAAATACAAATTTAATAAACTTAATTAGAAAAAACATTAATTAACTACAAAATCTAACAAGTTTGAAAAAGGTTAAATCAGTAAAATTCAATGAAGAATATTTTCTGATAAAATCCAAAATTTAAAATTTTGAAAACACTAATTTCATTTTTTTTAAATTTAACTAGTTTTATAATTTTTAAACTCAATCAGGTATTTGTAACGTGGAAGTTCCAAATTTTCGCTGAATTTTCCATATTAGAAATTGCGCATGACTTTAATAAGATTATCCACAGAACATTCAGGAATACCAATTAAAAGCAAAAGTTTTACGAGTTTCAACAGGTATTGTACCGAGTGCTCCAAAAATGCAAGTGAATAAATCTACTTTATATTCTGGTTTAGATAACTTAATTTCATTCTTTAAATTATCGTATTTACTAATTA
>JACMZG010001213.1:0-11645 GCA_018340805.1 Microvelia longipes | reverse complement strand
TTTTTCTAACAGAGTTTTACATAAATCTTGAGTAAATAATCAGTGTGAATTTCTTAAGATTTTTTTCGTGGTTTTGTAAAGTTTATTAAAATAAAATTTTATTTAAGGCCCTGTGGCCCAATGGATAAGGCGTCTGACTTCGAATCAGAAGATTGCAGGTTCGAGTCCTGCCAGGGTCGTATTTTTTTTCTAATAAATATTTTTGAGAATCATGTTGATTCGGCGATTTTCAAGTGCATGATGAAGAACGGTTTTCAAATTTTTCATATAGAATCTCATCTACAAATCATTTGATAATCTTTGGCAAAAGACGATTGGAAATGATTTGAATTTCTATTAAAATTAATAGCAAGATTTTGATTTTTCTAACAGAGTTTTACATAAATCTTGAGTAAATAATCAGTGTGAATTTCTTAAGATTTTTTTCGTGGTTTTGTAAAGTTTATTAAAATAAAATTTATTTAAGGCCCTGTGGCCCAATGGATAAGGCGTCTGACTTCGAATCAGAAATTGCAGGTTCGAGTCCTGCCAGGGTCGTATTTTTTTTCTAATAAATATTTTTGAGAATCATGTTGATTCGGCGATTTTCAAGTGCATGATGAAGAACGGTTTTCAAATTTTTCATATAGAATCTCATCTACAAATCATTTGATAATCTTTGGCAAAAGACGATTGGAAATGATTTGAATTTCTATTAAAATTAATAGCAAGATTTTGATTTTTCTAACAGAGTTTTACATAAATCTTGAGTAAATAATCAGTGTGAATTTCTTAAGATTTTTTTCGTGGTTTTGTAAAGTTTATTAAATAAAATTTTATTTAAGGCCCTGTGGCCCAATGGATAAGGCGTCTGACTTCGAATCAGAAGATTGCAGGTTCGAGTCCTGCCAGGGTCGTATTTTTTTTCTAATAAATATTTTTGAGAATCATGTTGATTCGGCGATTTTCAAGTGCATGATGAAGAACGGTTTTCAAATTTTTCATATAGAATCTCATCTACAAATCATTTGATAATCTTTGGCAAAAGACGATTGGAAATGATTTGAATTTCTATTAAAATTAATAGCAAGATTTTGATTTTTCTAACAGAGTTTTACATAAATCTTGAGTAAATAATCAGTGTGAATTTCTTAAGATTTTTTTCGTGGTTTTGTAAAGTTTATTAAAATAAAATTTATTTAAGGCCCTGTGGCCCAATGGATAAGGCGTCTGACTTCGAATCAGAAGATTGCAGGTTCGAGTCCTGCCAGGGTCGTATTTTTTTTCTAATAAAATTTTTGAGAATCATGTTGATTCGGCGATTTTCAAGTGCATGATGAAGAACGGTTTTCAAATTTTTCATATAGAATCTCATCTACAAATCATTTGATAATCTTTGGCAAAAGACGATTGGAAATGATTTGAATTTCTATTAAAATTAATAGCAAGATTTTGATTTTTCTAACAGAGTTTTACATAAATCTTGAGTAAATAATCAGTGTGAATTTCTTAAGATTTTTTCGTGGTTTTGTAAAGTTTATTAAAATAAAATTTTATTTAAGGCCCTGTGCCCAATGGATAAGGCGTCTGACTTCGAATCAGAAGATTGCAGGTTCGAGTCCTGCCAGGGTCGTATTTTTTTTCTAATAAATATTTTTGAGAATCATGTTGATTCGGCGATTTTCAAGTGCATGATGAAGAACGGTTTTCAAATTTTTCATATAGAATCTCATCTACAAATCATTTGATAATCTTTGGCAAAAGACGATTGGAAATGATTTGAATTTCTATTAAAATTAATAGCAGATTTTTGATTTTTCTAACAGAGTTTTACATAAATCTTGAGTAAATAATCAGTGTGAATTTCTTAAGATTTTTTTCGTGGTTTTGTAAAGTTTATTAAAATAAAATTTTATTTAAGGCCCTGTGGCCCAATGGATAAGGCGTCTGACTTCGAATCAGAAGATTGCAGGTTCGAGTCCTGCCAGGGTCGTATTTTTTTTCTAATAAATATTTTGAGAATCATGTTGATTCGGCGATTTTCAAGTGCATGATGAAGAACGGTTTTCAAATTTTTCATATAGAATCTCATCTACAAATCATTTGATAATCTTTGGCAAAAGACGATTGGAAATGATTTGAATTTCTATTAAAATTAATAGCAAGATTTTGATTTTTCTAACAGAGTTTTACATAAATCTTGAGTAAATAATCAGTGTGAATTTCTTAAGATTTTTTTCGTGGTTTTGTAAAGTTTATTAAAATAAAATTTTATTTAAGGCCCTGTGGCCCAATGGATAAGGCGTCTGACTTCGAATCAGAAGATTGCAGGTTCGAGTCCTGCCAGGGTCGTATTTTTTTTCTAATAAATATTTTTGAGAATCATGTTGATTCGGCGATTTTCAAGTGCATGATGAAGAACGGTTTTCAAATTTTTCATATAGAATCTCATCTACAAATCATTTGATAATCTTTGGCAAAAGACGATTGGAAATGATTTGAATTTCTATTAAAATTAATAGCAAGATTTTGATTTTTCTAACAGAGTTTTACATAAATCTTGAGTAAATAATCAGTGTGAATTTCTTAAGATTTTTTTCGTGGTTTGTAAAGTTTATTAAAATAAAATTTTATTTAAGGCCCTGTGGCCCAATGGATAAGGCGTCTGACTTCGAATCAGAAGATTGCAGGTTCGAGTCCTGCCAGGGTCGTATTTTTTTTCTAATAAATATTTTTGAGAATCATGTTGATTCGGCGATTTTCAAGTGCATGATGAAGAACGGTTTTCAAATTTTTCATATAGAATCTCATCTACAAATCATTTGATAATCTTTGGCAAAAGACGATTGGAAATGATTTGAATTTCTATTAAAATTAATAGCAAGATTTTGATTTTTCTAACAGAGTTTTACATAAATCTTGAGTAAATAATCAGTGTGAATTTCTTAAGATTTTTTTCGTGGTTTTGTAAAGTTTATTAAAATAAAATTTTATTTAAGGCCCTGTGGCCCAATGGATAAGGCGTCTGACTTCGAATCAGAAGATTGCAGGTTCGAGTCCTGCCAGGGTCGTATTTTTTTTCTAATAAATATTTTTGAGAATCATGTTGATTCGGCGATTTTCAAGTGCATGATGAAGAACGGTTTTCAAATTTTTCATATAGAATCTCATCTACAAATCATTTGATAATCTTTGGCAAAAGACGATTGGAAATGATTTGAATTTCTATTAAAATTAATAGCAAGATTTTGATTTTTCTAACAGAGTTTTACATAAATCTTGAGTAAATAATCAGTGTGAATTTCTTAAGATTTTTTTCGTGGTTTTGTAAAGTTTATTAAAATAAAATTTTATTTAAGGCCCTGTGGCCCAATGGATAAGGCGTCTGACTTCGAATCAGAAGATTGCAGGTTCGAGTCCTGCCAGGGTCGTATTTTTTTTCTAATAAATATTTTTGAGAATCATGTTGATTCGGCGATTTTCAAGTGCATGATGAAGAACGGTTTTCAAATTTTTCATATAGAATCTCATCTACAAATCATTTGATAATCTTTGGCAAAAGACGATTGGAAATGATTTGAATTTCTATTAAAATTAATAGCAAGATTTTGATTTTTCTAACAGAGTTTTACATAAATCTTGAGTAAATAATCAGTGTGAATTTCTTAAGATTTTTTTCGTGGTTTTGTAAAGTTTATTAAAATAAAATTTTATTTAAGGCCCTGTGGCCCAATGGATAAGGCGTCTGACTTCGAATCAGAAGATTGCAGGTTCGAGTCCTGCCAGGGTCGTATTTTTTTTCTAATAAATATTTTTGAGAATCATGTTGATTCGGCGATTTTCAAGTGCATGATGAAGAACGGTTTTCAAATTTTTCATATAGAATCTCATCTACAAATCATTTGATAATCTTTGGCAAAAGACGATTGGAAATGATTTGAATTTCTATTAAAATTAATAGCAAGATTTTGATTTTTCTAACAGAGTTTTACATAAATCTTGAGTAAATAATCAGTGTGAATTTCTTAAGATTTTTTTCGTGGTTTTGTAAAGTTTATTAAAATAAAATTTTATTTAAGGCCCTGTGGCCCAATGGATAAGGCGTCTGACTTCGAATCAGAAGATTGCAGGTTCGAGTCCTGCCAGGGTCGTATTTTTTTTCTAATAAATATTTTTGAGAATCATGTTGATTCGGCGATTTTCAAGTGCATGATGAAGAACGGTTTTCAAATTTTTCATATAGAATCTCATCTACAAATCATTTGATAATCTTTGGCAAAAGACGATTGGAAATGATTTGAATTTCTATTAAAATTAATAGCAAGATTTTGATTTTTCTAACAGAGTTTTACATAAATCTTGAGTAAATAATCAGTGTGAATTTCTTAAGATTTTTTTCGTGGTTTTGTAAAGTTTATTAAAATAAAATTTTATTTAAGGCCCTGTGGCCCAATGGATAAGGCGTCTGACTTCGAATCAGAAGATTGCAGGTTCGAGTCCTGCCAGGGTCGTATTTTTTTTCTAATAAATATTTTTGAGAATCATGTTGATTCGGCGATTTTCAAGTGCATGATGAAGAACGGTTTTCAAATTTTTCATATAGAATCTCATCTACAAATCATTTGATAATCTTTGGCAAAAGACGATTGGAAATGATTTGAATTTCTATTAAAATTAATAGCAAGATTTTGATTTTTCTAACAGAGTTTTACATAAATCTTGAGTAAATAATCAGTGTGAATTTCTTAAGATTTTTTTCGTGGTTTTGTAAAGTTTATTAAAATAAAATTTTATTTAAGGCCCTGTGGCCCAATGGATAAGGCGTCTGACTTCGAATCAGAAGATTGCAGGTTCGAGTCCTGCCAGGGTCGTATTTTTTTTCTAATAAATATTTTTGAGAATCATGTTGATTCGGCGATTTTCAAGTGCATGATGAAGAACGGTTTTCAAATTTTTCATATAGAATCTCATCTACAAATCATTTGATAATCTTTGGCAAAAGACGATTGGAAATGATTTGAATTTCTATTAAAATTAATAGCAAGATTTTGATTTTTCTAACAGAGTTTTACATAAATCTTGAGTAAATAATCAGTGTGAATTTCTTAAGATTTTTTTCGTGGTTTTGTAAAGTTTATTAAAATAAAATTTTATTTAAGGCCCTGTGGCCCAATGGATAAGGCGTCTGACTTCGAATCAGAAGATTGCAGGTTCGAGTCCTGCCAGGGTCGTATTTTTTTTCTAATAAATATTTTTGAGAATCATGTTGATTCGGCGATTTTCAAGTGCATGATGAAGAACGGTTTTCAAATTTTTCATATAGAATCTCATCTACAAATCATTTGATAATCTTTGGCAAAAGACGATTGGAAATGATTTGAATTTCTATTAAAATTAATAGCAAGATTTTGATTTTTCTAACAGAGTTTTACATAAATCTTGAGTAAATAATCAGTGTGAATTTCTTAAGATTTTTTTCGTGGTTTTGTAAAGTTTATTAAAATAAAATTTTATTTAAGGCCCTGTGGCCCAATGGATAAGGCGTCTGACTTCGAATCAGAAGATTGCAGGTTCGAGTCCTGCCAGGGTCGTATTTTTTTTCTAATAAATATTTTTGAGAATCATGTTGATTCGGCGATTTTCAAGTGCATGATGAAGAACGGTTTTCAAATTTTTCATATAGAATCTCATCTACAAATCATTTGATAATCTTTGGCAAAAGACGATTGGAAATGATTTGAATTTCTATTAAAATTAATAGCAAGATTTTGATTTTTCTAACAGAGTTTTACATAAATCTTGAGTAAATAATCAGTGTGAATTTCTTAAGATTTTTTTCGTGGTTTTGTAAAGTTTATTAAAATAAAATTTTATTTAAGGCCCTGTGGCCCAATGGATAAGGCGTCTGACTTCGAATCAGAAGATTGCAGGTTCGAGTCCTGCCAGGGTCGTATTTTTTTTCTAATAAATATTTTTGAGAATCATGTTGATTCGGCGATTTTCAAGTGCATGATGAAGAACGGTTTTCAAATTTTTCATATAGAATCTCATCTACAAATCATTTGATAATCTTTGGCAAAAGACGATTGGAAATGATTTGAATTTCTATTAAAATTAATAGCAAGATTTTGATTTTTCTAACAGAGTTTTACATAAATCTTGAGTAAATAATCAGTGTGAATTTCTTAAGATTTTTTTCGTGGTTTTGTAAAGTTTTATTAAAATAAAATTTTATTTAAGGCCCTGTGGCCCAATGGATAAGGCGTCTGACTTCGAATCAGAAGATTGCAGGTTCGAGTCCTGCCAGGGTCGTATTTTTTTTCTAATAAATATTTTTGAGAATCATGTTGATTCGGCGATTTTCAAGTGCATGATGAAGAACGGTTTTCAAATTTTTCATATAGAATCTCATCTACAAATCATTTGATAATCTTTGGCAAAGACGATTGGAAATGATTTGAATTTCTATTAAAATTAATAGCAAGATTTTGATTTTTCTAACAGAGTTTTACATAAATCTTGAGTAAATAATCAGTGTGAATTTCTTAAGATTTTTTTCGTGGTTTTGTAAAGTTTATTAAAATAAAATTTTATTTAAGGCCCTGTGGCCCAATGGATAAGGCGTCTGACTTCGAATCAGAAGATTGCAGGTTCGAGTCCTGCCAGGGTCGTATTTTTTTTCTAAT
Organism: Microvelia longipes; assembly: GCA_018340805.1. Taxonomy (NCBI): domain Eukaryota; kingdom Metazoa; phylum Arthropoda; class Insecta; order Hemiptera; family Veliidae; genus Microvelia; species Microvelia longipes. The sequence continues at coordinate 4,980 of JACMZG010001213.1, read as the reverse complement.
AAATATTTTTGAGAATCATGTTGATTCGGCGATTTTCAAGTGCATGATGAAGAACGGTTTTCAAATTTTTCATATAGAATCTCATCTACAAATCATTTGATAATCTTTGGCAAAAGACGATTGGAAATGATTTGAATTTCTATTAAAATTAATAGCAAGATTTTGATTTTTCTAACAGAGTTTTACATAAATCTTGAGTAAATAATCAGTGTGAATTTCTTAAGATTTTTTTCGTGGTTTTGTAAAGTTTATTAAAATAAAATTTTATTTAAGGCCCTGTGGCCCAATGGATAAGGCGTCTGACTTCGAATCAGAAGATTGCAGGTTCGAGTCCTGCCAGGGTCGTATTTTTTTTCTAATAAATATTTTTGAGAATCATGTTGATTCGGCGATTTTCAAGTGCATGATGAAGAACGGTTTTCAAATTTTTCATATAGAATCTCATCTACAAATCATTTGATAATCTTTGGCAAAAGACGATTGGAAATGATTTGAATTTCTATTAAAATTAATAGCAAGATTTTGATTTTTCTAACAGAGTTTTACATAAATCTTGAGTAAATAATCAGTGTGAATTTCTTAAGATTTTTTTCGTGGTTTTGTAAAGTTTATTAAAATAAAATTTTATTTAAGGCCCTGTGGCCCAATGGATAAGGCGTCTGACTTCGAATCAGAAGATTGCAGGTTCGAGTCCTGCCAGGGTCGTATTTTTTTTCTAATAAATATTTTTGAGAATCATGTTGATTCGGCGATTTTCAAGTGCATGATGAAGAACGGTTTTCAAATTTTTCATATAGAATCTCATCTACAAATCATTTGATAATCTTGGCAAAAGACGATTGGAAATGATTTGAATTTCTATTAAAATTAATAGCAAGATTTTGATTTTTCTAACAGAGTTTTACATAAATCTTGAGTAAATAATCAGTGTGAATTTCTTAAGATTTTTTTCGTGGTTTTGTAAAGTTTATTAAAATAAAATTTTATTTAAGGCCCTGTGGCCCAATGGATAAGGCGTCTGACTTCGAATCAGAAGATTGCAGGTTCGAGTCCTGCCAGGGTCGTATTTTTTTTCTAATAAATATTTTTGAGAATCATGTTGATTCGGCGATTTTCAAGTGCATGATGAAGAACGGTTTTCAAATTTTTCATATAGAATCTCATCTACAAATCATTTGATAATCTTGGCAAAAGACGATTGGAAATGATTTGAATTTCTATTAAAATTAATAGCAAGATTTTGATTTTTCTAACAGAGTTTTACATAAATCTTGAGTAAATAATCAGTGTGAATTTCTTAAGATTTTTTTCGTGGTTTTGTAAAGTTTATTAAAATAAAATTTTATTTAAGGCCCTGTGGCCCAATGGATAAGGCGTCTGACTTCGAATCAGAAGATTGCAGGTTCGAGTCCTGCCAGGGTCGTATTTTTTTTCTAATAAATATTTTTGAGAATCATGTTGATTCGGCGATTTTCAAGTGCATGATGAAGAACGGTTTTCAAATTTTTCATATAGAATCTCATCTACAAATCATTTGATAATCTTTGGCAAAAGACGATTGGAAATGATTTGAATTTCTATTAAAATTAATAGCAAGATTTTGATTTTTCTAACAGAGTTTTACATAAATCTTGAGTAAAATAATCAGTGTGAATTTCTTAAGATTTTTTTCGTGGTTTTGTAAAGTTTATTAAAATAAAATTTTATTTAAGGCCCTGTGGCCCAATGGATAAGGCGTCTGACTTCGAATCAGAAGATTGCAGGTTCGAGTCCTGCCAGGGTCGTATTTTTTTTCTAATAAATATTTTTGAGTTGATTCGGCGATTTTCAAGTGCATGATGAAGAACGGTTTTCAAATTTTTCATATAGAATCTCATCTACAAATCATTTGATAATCTTTGGCAAAAGACGATTGGAAATGATTTGAATTTCTATTAAAATTAATAGCAAGATTTTGATTTTTCTAACAGAGTTTTACATAAATCTTGAGTAAATAATCAGTGTGAATTTCTTAAGATTTTTTTCGTGGTTTTGTAAAGTTTATTAAAATAAAATTTTATTTAAGGCCCTGTGGCCCAATGGATAAGGCGTCTGACTTCGAATCAGAAGATTGCAGGTTCGAGTCCTGCCAGGGTCGTATTTTTTTTCTAATAAATATTTTTGAGAATCATGTTGATTCGGCGATTTTCAAGTGCATGATGAAGAACGGTTTTCAAATTTTTCATATAGAATCTCATCTACAAATCATTTGATAATCTTTGGCAAAAGACGATTGGAAATGATTTGAATTTCTATTAAAATTAATAGCAAGATTTTGATTTTTCTAACAGAGTTTTACATAAATCTTGAGTAAATAATCAGTGTGAATTTCTTAAGATTTTTTTCGTGGTTTTGTAAAGTTTATTAAAATAAAATTTTATTTAAGGCCCTGTGGCCCAATGGATAAGGCGTCTGACTTCGAATCAGAAGATTGCAGGTTCGAGTCCTGCCAGGGTCGTATTTTTTTTCTAATAAATATTTTTGAGAATCATGTTGATTCGGCGATTTTCAAGTGCATGATGAAGAACGGTTTTCAAATTTTTCATATAGAATCTCATCTACAAATCATTTGATAATCTTTGGCAAAAGACGATTGGAAATGATTTGAATTTCTATTAAAATTAATAGCAAGATTTTGATTTTTCTAACAGAGTTTTACATAAATCTTGAGTAAATAATCAGTGTGAATTTCTTAAGATTTTTTTCGTGGTTTTGTAAAGTTTATTAAAATAAAATTTTATTTAAGGCCCTGTGGCCCAATGGATAAGGCGTCTGACTTCGAATCAGAAGATTGCAGGTTCGAGTCCTGCCAGGGTCGTATTTTTTTTCTAATAAATATTTTTGAGATGTTGATTCGGCGATTTTCAAGTGCATGATGAAGAACGGTTTTCAAATTTTTCATATAGAATCTCATCTACAAATCATTTGATAATCTTTGGCAAAAGACGATTGGAAATGATTTGAATTTTATTAAAATTAATAGCAAGATTTTGATTTTTCTAACAGAGTTTTACATAAATCTTGAGTAAATAATCAGTGTGAATTTCTTAAGATTTTTTTCGTGGTTTTGTAAAGTTTATTAAAATAAAATTTTATTTAAGGCCCTGTGGCCCAATGGATAAGGCGTCTGACTTCGAATCAGAAGATTGCAGGTTCGAGTCCTGCCAGGGTCGTATTTTTTTTCTAATAAATATTTTTGAGAATCATGTTGATTCGGCGATTTTCAAGTGCATGATGAAGAACGGTTTTCAAATTTTTCATATAGAATCTCATCTACAAATCATTTGATAATCTTTGGCAAAAGACGATTGGAAATGATTTGAATTTCTATTAAAATTAATAGCAAGATTTTGATTTTTCTAACAGAGTTTTACATAAATCTTGAGTAAATAATCAGTGTGAATTTCTTAAGATTTTTTTCGTGGTTTTGTAAAGTTTATTAAAATAAAATTTTATTTAAGGCCCTGTGGCCCAATGGATAAGGCGTCTGACTTCGAATCAGAAGATTGCAGGTTCGAGTCCTGCCAGGGTCGTATTTTTTTTCTAATAAATATTTTTGAGAATCATGTTGATTCGGCGATTTTCAAGTGCATGATGAAGAACGGTTTTCAAATTTTTCATATAGAATCTCATCTACAAATCATTTGATAATCTTTGGCAAAAGACGATTGGAAATGATTTGAATTTCTATTAAAATTAATAGCAAGATTTTGATTTTTCTAACAGAGTTTTACATAAATCTTGAGTAAATAATCAGTGTGAATTTCTTAAGATTTTTTCGTGGTTTTGTAAAGTTTATTAAAATAAAATTTTATTTAAGGCCCTGTGGCCCAATGGATAAGGCGTCTGACTTCGAATCAGAAGATTGCAGGTTCGAGTCCTGCCAGGGTCGTATTTTTTTTCTAATAAATATTTTTGAGAATCATGTTGATTCGGCGATTTTCAAGTGCATGATGAAGAACGGTTTTCAAATTTTTCATATAGAATCTCATCTACAAATCATTTGATAATCTTTGGCAAAAGACGATTGGAAATGATTTGAATTTCTATTAAAATTAATAGCAAGATTTTGATTTTTCTAACAGAGTTTTACATAAATCTTGAGTAAATAATCAGTGTGAATTTCTTAAGATTTTTTTCGTGGTTTTGTAAAGTTTATTAAAATAAAATTTTATTTAAGGCCCTGTGGCCCAATGGATAAGGCGTCTGACTTCGAATCAGAAGATTGCAGGTTCGAGTCCTGCCAGGGTCGTATTTTTTTTCTAATAAATATTTTTTGAGAATCATGTTGATTCGGCGATTTTCAAGTGCATGATGAAGAACGGTTTTCAAATTTTTCATATAGAATCTCATCTACAAATCATTTGATAATCTTTGGCAAAAGACGATTGGAAATGATTTGAATTTCTATTAAAATTAATAGCAAGATTTTGATTTTTCTAACAGAGTTTTACATAAATCTTGAGTAAATAATCAGTGTGAATTTCTTAAGATTTTTTTCGTGGTTTTGTAAAGTTTATTAAAATAAAATTTTATTTAAGGCCCTGTGGCCCAATGGATAAGGCGTCTGACTTCGAATCAGAAGATTGCAGGTTCGAGTCCTGCCAGGGTCGTATTTTTTTCTAATAAATATTTTTGAGAATCATGTTGATTCGGCGATTTTCAAGTGCATGATGAAGAACGGTTTTCAAATTTTTCATATAGAATCTCATCTACAAATCATTTGATAATCTTTGGCAAAAGACGATTGGAAATGATTTGAATTTCTATTAAAATTAATAGCAAGATTTTGATTTTTCTAACAGAGTTTTACATAAATCTTGAGTAAATAATCAGTGTGAATTTCTTAAGATTTTTTTCGTGGTTTTGTAAAGTTTATTAAAATAAAATTTTATTTAAGGCCCTGTGGCCCAATGGATAAGGCGTCTGACTTCGAATCAG
>JACMZG010001212.1:0-11646 GCA_018340805.1 Microvelia longipes | reverse complement strand
GCTAGCTCAGTCGGTAGAGCATGAGACTCTTAATCTCAGGGTCGTGGGTTCGAGCCCCACGTTGGGCGTAATTTTTGTTTTGTTAGATAAAAATTTTGAAAACCAATTGGAAAAAGTTTGTAATTAAATAGATTTATTTTTTGATAAAGAAGATTGATACATGTTATTTTCAAGTTTAATGACTAATTGCGTAAAAGAGTGAATTAATTTATTGAAAGATGGATTTGTGAAGATTTTCTAAATTATTCAAGCCCGGCTAGCTCAGTCGGTAGAGCATGAGACTCTTAATCTCAGGGTCGTGGGTTCGAGCCCCACGTTGGGCGTAATTTTTGTTTTGTTAGATAAAAATTTTGAAAACCAATTGGAAAAAGTTTGTAATTAAATAGATTTATTTTTTGATAAAGAAGATTGATACATGTTATTTTCAAGTTTAATGACTAATTGCGTAAAAGAGTGAATTAATTTATTGAAAGATGGATTTGTGAAGATTTTCTAAATTATTCAAGCCCGGCTAGCTCAGTCGGTAGAGCATGAGACTCTTAATCTCAGGGTCGTGGGTTCGAGCCCCACGTTGGGCGTAATTTTTGTTTTGTTAGATAAAAATTTTGAAAACCAATTGGAAAAAGTTTGTAATTAAATAGATTTATTTTTTGATAAAGAAGATTGATACATGTTATTTTCAAGTTTAATGACTAATTGCGTAAAAGAGTGAATTAATTTATTGAAAGATGGATTTGTGAAGATTTTCTAAATTATTCAAGCCCGGCTAGCTCAGTCGGTAGAGCATGAGACTCTTAATCTCAGGGTCGTGGGTTCGAGCCCCACGTTGGGCGTAATTTTTGTTTTGTTAGATAAAAATTTTGAAAACCAATTGGAAAAAGTTTGTAATTAAATAGATTTATTTTTGATAAAGAAGATTGATACATGTTATTTTCAAGTTTAATGACTAATTGCGTAAAAGAGTGAATTAATATTGAAAGATGGATTTGTGAAGATTTTCTAAATTATTCAAGCCCGGCTAGCTCAGTCGGTAGAGCATGAGACTCTTAATCTCAGGGTCGTGGGTTCGAGCCCCACGTTGGGCGTAATTTTTGTTTTGTTAGATAAAAATTTTGAAAACCAATTGGAAAAAGTTTGTAATTAAATAGATTTATTTTTTGATAAAGAAGATTGATACATGTTATTTTCAAGTTTAATGACTAATTGCGTAAAAGAGTGAATTAATTTATTGAAAGATGGATTTGTGAAGATTTTCTAAATTATTCAAGCCCGGCTAGCTCAGTCGGTAGAGCATGAGACTCTTAATCTCAGGGTCGTGGGTTCGAGCCCCACGTTGGGCGTAATTTTTGTTTTGTTAGATAAAAATTTTGAAAACCAATTGGAAAAAGTTTGTAATTAAATAGATTTATTTTTTGATAAAGAAGATTGATACATGTTATTTTCAAGTTTAATGACTAATTGCGTAAAAGAGTGAATTAATTTATTGAAAGATGGATTTGTGAAGATTTTCTAAATTATTCAAGCCCGGCTAGCTCAGTCGGTAGAGCATGAGACTCTTAATCTCAGGGTCGTGGGTTCGAGCCCCACGTTGGGCGTAATTTTTGTTTTGTTAGATAAAAATTTTGAAAACCAATTGGAAAAAGTTTGTAATTAAATAGATTTATTTTTTGATAAAGAAGATTGATACATGTTATTTTCAAGTTTAATGACTAATTGCGTAAAAGAGTGAATTAATTTATTGAAAGATGGATTTGTGAAGATTTTCTAAATTATTCAAGCCCGGCTAGCTCAGTCGGTAGAGCATGAGACTCTTAATCTCAGGGTCGTGGGTTCGAGCCCCACGTTGGGCGTAATTTTTGTTTTGTTAGATAAAAATTTTGAAAACCAATTGGAAAAAGTTTGTAATTAAATAGATTTATTTTTTGATAAAGAAGATTGATACATGTTATTTTCAAGTTTAATGACTAATTGCGTAAAAGAGTGAATTAATTTATTGAAAGATGGATTTGTGAAGATTTTCTAAATTATTCAAGCCCGGCTAGCTCAGTCGGTAGAGCATGAGACTCTTAATCTCAGGGTCGTGGGTTCGAGCCCCACGTTGGGCGTAATTTTTGTTTTGTTAGATAAAAATTTTGAAAACCAATTGGAAAAAGTTTGTAATTAAATAGATTTATTTTTTGATAAAGAAGATTGATACATGTTATTTTCAAGTTTAATGACTAATTGCGTAAAAGAGTGAATTAATTTATTGAAAGATGGATTTGTGAAGATTTTCTAAATTATTCAAGCCCGGCTAGCTCAGTCGGTAGAGCATGAGACTCTTAATCTCAGGGTCGTGGGTTCGAGCCCACGTTGGGCGTAATTTTTGTTTTGTTAGATAAAAATTTTGAAAACCAATTGGAAAAAGTTTGTAATTAAATAGATTTATTTTTTGATAAAGAAGATTGATACATGTTATTTTCAAGTTTAATGACTAATTGCGTAAAAGAGTGAATTAATTTATTGAAAGATGGATTTGTGAAGATTTTCTAAATTATTCAAGCCCGGCTAGCTCAGTCGGTAGAGCATGAGACTCTTAATCTCAGGGTCGTGGGTTCGAGCCCACGTTGGGCGTAATTTTTGTTTTGTTAGATAAAAATTTTGAAAACCAATTGGAAAAAGTTTGTAATTAAATAGATTTATTTTTTGATAAAGAAGATTGATACATGTTATTTTCAAGTTTAATGACTAATTGCGTAAAAGAGTGAATTAATTTATTGAAAGATGGATTTGTGAAGATTTTCTAAATTATTCAAGCCCGGCTAGCTCAGTCGGTAGAGCATGAGACTCTTAATCTCAGGGTCGTGGGTTCGAGCCCCACGTTGGGCGTAATTTTTGTTTTGTTAGATAAAAATTTTGAAAACCAATTGGAAAAAGTTTGTAATTAAATAGATTTATTTTTTGATAAAGAAGATTGATACATGTTATTTTCAAGTTTAATGACTAATTGCGTAAAAGAGTGAATTAATTTATTGAAAGATGGATTTGTGAAGATTTTCTAAATTATTCAAGCCCGGCTAGCTCAGTCGGTAGAGCATGAGACTCTTAATCTCAGGGTCGTGGGTTCGAGCCCCACGTTGGGCGTAATTTTTGTTTTGTTAGATAAAAATTTTGAAAACCAATTGGAAAAAGTTTGTAATTAAATAGATTTATTTTTTGATAAAGAAGATTGATACATGTTATTTTCAAGTTTAATGACTAATTGCGTAAAAGAGTGAATTAATTTATTGAAAGATGGATTTGTGAAGATTTTCTAAATTATTCAAGCCCGGCTAGCTCAGTCGGTAGAGCATGAGACTCTTAATCTCAGGGTCGTGGGTTCGAGCCCCACGTTGGGCGTAATTTTTGTTTTGTTAGATAAAAATTTTGAAAACCAATTGGAAAAAGTTTGTAATTAAATAGATTTATTTTTTGATAAAGAAGATTGATACATGTTATTTTCAAGTTTAATGACTAATTGCGTAAAAGAGTGAATTAATTTATTGAAAGATGGATTTGTGAAGATTTTCTAAATTATTCAAGCCCGGCTAGCTCAGTCGGTAGAGCATGAGACTCTTAATCTCAGGTCGTGGGTTCGAGCCCCACGTTGGGCGTAATTTTTGTTTTGTTAGATAAAAATTTTGAAAACCAATTGGAAAAAGTTTGTAATTAAATAGATTATTTTTTGATAAAGAAGATTGATACATGTTATTTTCAAGTTTAATGACTAATTGCGTAAAAGAGTGAATTAATTTATTGAAAGATGGATTTGTGAAGATTTTCTAAATTATTCAAGCCCGGCTAGCTCAGTCGGTAGAGCATGAGACTCTTAATCTCAGGGTCGTGGGTTCGAGCCCCACGTTGGGCGTAATTTTTGTTTTGTTAGATAAAAATTTGAAAACCAATTGGAAAAAGTTTGTAATTAAATAGAGATTTTTTTTGATAAAGAAGATTGATACATGTTATTTTCAAGTTTAATGACTAATTGCGTAAAAGAGTGAATTAATTTATTGAAAGATGGATTTGTGAAGATTTTCTAAATTATTCAAGCCCGGCTAGCTCAGTCGGTAGAGCATGAGACTCTTAATCTCAGGGTCGTGGGTTCGAGCCCCACGTTGGGCGTAATTTTTGTTTTGTTAGATAAAAATTTTGAAAACCAATTGGAAAAAGTTTGTAATTAAATAGATTTATTTTTTGATAAAGAAGATTGATACATGTTATTTTCAAGTTTAATGACTAATTGCGTAAAAGAGTGAATTAATTTATTGAAAGATGGATTTGTGAAGATTTTCTAAATTATTCAAGCCCGGCTAGCTCAGTCGGTAGAGCATGAGACTCTTAATCTCAGGGTCGTGGGTTCGAGCCCCACGTTGGGCGTAATTTTTGTTTTGTTAGATAAAAATTTTGAAAACCAATTGGAAAAAGTTTGTAATTAAATAGATTTATTTTTTGATAAAGAAGATTGATACATGTTATTTTCAAGTTTAATGACTAATTGCGTAAAAGAGTGAATTAATTTATTGAAAGATGGATTGTGAAGATTTTCTAAATTATTCAAGCCCGGCTAGCTCAGTCGGTAGAGCATGAGACTCTTAATCTCAGGGTCGTGGGTTCGAGCCCCACGTTGGGCGTAATTTTTGTTTTGTTAGATAAAAATTTTGAAAACCAATTGGAAAAAGTTTGTAATTAAATAGATTTATTTTTTGATAAAGAAGATTGATACATGTTATTTTCAAGTTTAATGACTAATTGCGTAAAAGAGTGAATTAATTTATTGAAAGATGGATTTGTGAAGATTTTCTAAATTATTCAAGCCCGGCTAGCTCAGTCGGTAGAGCATGAGACTCTTAATCTCAGGGTCGTGGGTTCGAGCCCCACGTTGGGCGTAATTTTTGTTTTGTTAGATAAAAATTTTGAAAACCAATTGGAAAAAGTTTGTAATTAAATAGATTTATTTTTTGATAAAGAAGATTGATACATGTTATTTTCAAGTTTAATGACTAATTGCGTAAAAGAGTGAATTAATTTATTGAAAGATGGATTTGTGAAGATTTTCTAAATTATTCAAGCCCGGCTAGCTCAGTCGGTAGAGCATGAGACTCTTAATCTCAGGGTCGTGGGTTCGAGCCCCACGTTGGCGTAATTTTTGTTTTGTTAGATAAAAATTTTGAAAACCAATTGGAAAAAGTTTGTAATTAAATAGATTTATTTTTTGATAAAGAAGATTGATACATGTTATTTTCAAGTTTAATGACTAATTGCGTAAAAGAGTGAATTAATTTATTGAAAGATGGATTTGTGAAGATTTTCTAAATTATTCAAGCCCGGCTAGCTCAGTCGGTAGAGCATGAGACTCTTAATCTCAGGGTCGTGGGTTCGAGCCCCACGTTGGGCGTAATTTTTGTTTTGTTAGATAAAAATTTTGAAAACCAATTGGAAAAAGTTTGTAATTAAATAGATTTATTTTTTGATAAAGAAGATTGATACATGTTATTTTCAAGTTTAATGACTAATTGCGTAAAAGAGTGAATTAATTTATTGAAAGATGGATTTGTGAAGATTTTCTAAATTATTCAAGCCCGGCTAGCTCAGTCGGTAGAGCATGAGACTCTTAATCTCAGGGTCGTGGGTTCGAGCCCCACGTTGGGCGTAATTTTTGTTTTGTTAGATAAAAATTTTGAAAACCAATTGGAAAAAGTTTGTAATTAAATAGATTTATTTTTTGATAAAGAAGATTGATACATGTTATTTTCAAGTTTAATGACTAATTGCGTAAAAGAGTGAATTAATTTATTGAAAGATGGATTTGTGAAGATTTTCTAAATTATTCAAGCCCGGCTAGCTCAGTCGGTAGAGCATGAGACTCTTAATCTCAGGGTCGTGGGTTCGAGCCCCACGTTGGGCGTAATTTTTGTTTTGTTAGATAAAAATTTTGAAAACCAATTGGAAAAAGTTTGTAATTAAATAGATTTATTTTTTGATAAAGAAGATTGATACATGTTATTTTCAAGTTTAATGACTAATTGCGTAAAAGAGTGAATTAATTTATTGAAAGATGGATTTGTGAAGATTTTCTAAATTATTCAAGCCCGGCTAGCTCAGTCGGTAGAGCATGAGACTCTTAATCTCAGGGTCGTGGGTTCGAGCCCCACGTTGGGCGTAATTTTTGTTTTGTTAGATAAAAATTTTGAAAACCAATTGGAAAAAGTTTGTAATTAAATAGATTTATTTTTTGATAAAGAAGATTGATACATGTTATTTTCAAGTTTAATGACTAATTGCGTAAAAGAGTGAATTAATTTATTGAAAGATGGATTTGTGAAGATTTTCTAAATTATTCAAGCCCGGCTAGCTCAGTCGGTAGAGCATGAGACTCTTAATCTCAGGGTCGTGGGTTCGAGCCCCACGTTGGGCGTAATTTTTGTTTTGTTAGATAAAAATTTTGAAAACCAATTGGAAAAAGTTTGTAATTAAATAGATTTATTTTTTGATAAAGAAGATTGATACATGTTATTTTCAAGTTTAATGACTAATTGCGTAAAAGAGTGAATTAATTTATTGAAAGATGGATTTGTGAAGATTTTCTAAATTATTCAAGCCCGGCTAGCTCAGTCGGTAGAGCATGAGACTCTTAATCTCAGGGTCGTGGGTTCGAGCCCCACGTTGGGCGTAATTTTGTTTTGTTAGATAAAAATTTTGAAAACCAATTGGAAAAAGTTTGTAATTAAATAGATTTATTTTTTGATAAAGAAGATTGATACATGTTTTTCAAGTTTAATGACTAATTGCGTAAAAGAGTGAATTAATTTATTGAAAGATGGATTTGTGAAGATTTTCTAAATTATTCAAGCCCGGCTAGCTCAGTCGGTAGAGCATGAGACTCTTAATCTCAGGGTCGTGGGTTCGAGCCCCACGTTGGGCGTAATTTTTGTTTTGTTAGATAAAAATTTTGAAAACCAATTGGAAAAAGTTTGTAATTAAATAGATTTATTTTTTGATAAAGAAGATTGATACATGTTATTTTCAAGTTTAATGACTAATTGCGTAAAAGAGTGAATTAATTTATTGAAAGATGGATTTGTGAAGATTTTCTAAATTATTCAAGCCCGGCTAGCTCAGTCGGTAGAGCATGAGACTCTTAATCTCAGGGTCGTGGGTTCGAGCCCCACGTTGGGCGTAATTTTTGTTTTGTTAGATAAAAATTTTGAAAACCAATTGGAAAAAGTTTGTAATTAAATAGATTTATTTTTTGATAAAGAAGATTGATACATGTTATTTTCAAGTTTAATGACTAATTGCGTAAAAGAGTGAATTAATTTATTGAAAGATGGATTTGTGAAGATTTTCTAAATTATTCAAGCCCGGCTAGCTCAGTCGGTAGAGCATGAGACTCTTAATCTCAGGGTCGTGGGTTCGAGCCCCACGTTGGGCGTAATTTTTGTTTTGTTAGATAAAAATTTTGAAAACCAATTGGAAAAAGTTTGTAATTAAATAGATTTATTTTTTGATAAAAGAAGATTGATACATGTTATTTTCAAGTTTAATGACTAATTGCGTAAAAGAGTGAATTAATTTATTGAAAGATGGATTGTGAAGATTTTCTAAATTATTCAAGCCCGGCTAGCTCAGTCGGTAGAGCATGAGACTCTTAATCTCAGGGTCGTGGGTTCGAGCCCCACGTTGGGCGTAATTTTTGTTTTGTTAGATAAAAATTTTGAAAACCAATTGGAAAAAGTTTGTAATTAAATAGATTTATTTTTTGATAAAGAAGATTGATACATGTTATTTTCAAGTTTAATGACTAATTGCGTAAAAGAGTGAATTAATTTATTGAAAGATGGATTTGTGAAGATTTTCTAAATTATTCAAGCCCGGCTAGCTCAGTCGGTAGAGCATGAGACTCTTAATCTCAGGGTCGTGGGTTCGAGCCCCACGTTGGGCGTAATTTTTGTTTTGTTAGATAAAAATTTTGAAAACCAATTGGAAAAAGTTTGTAATTAAATAGATTTATTTTTTGATAAAGAAGATTGATACATGTTATTTTCAAGTTTAATGACTAATTGCGTAAAAGAGTGAATTAATTTATTGAAAGATGGATTTGTGAAGATTTTCTAAATTATTCAAGCCCGGCTAGCTCAGTCGGTAGAGCATGAGACTCTTAATCTCAGGGTCGTGGGTTCGAGCCCCACGTTGGGCGTAATTTTTGTTTTGTTAGATAAAAATTTTGAAAACCAATTGGAAAAAGTTTGTAATTAAATAGATTTATTTTTTGATAAAGAAGATTGATACATGTTATTTTCAAGTTTAATGACTAATTGCGTAAAAGAGTGAATTAATTTATTGAAAGATGGATTTGTGAAGATTTTCTAAATTATTCAAGCCCGGCTAGCTCAGTCGGTAGAGCATGAGACTCTTAATCTCAGGGTCGTGGGTTCGAGCCCCACGTTGGGCGTAATTTTTTTTGTTTTGTTAAAATTTTGAAAACCAATTGGAAAAAGTTTGTAATTAAATAGATTTATTTTTTGATAAAGAAGATTGATACATGTTATTTTCAAGTTTAATGACTAATTGCGTAAAAGAGTGAATTAATTTATTGAAAGATGGATTTGTGAAGATTTTCTAAATTATTCAAGCCCGGCTAGCTCAGTCGGTAGAGCATGAGACTCTTAATCTCAGGGTCGTGGGTTCGAGCCCCACGTTGGGCGTAATTTTTGTTTTGTTAGATAAAAATTTTGAAAACCAATTGGAAAAAGTTTGTAATTAAATAGATTTATTTTTTGATAAAGAAGATTGATACATGTTATTTTCAAGTTTAATGACTAATTGCGTAAAAGAGTGAATTAATTTATTGAAAGATGGATTTGTGAAGATTTTCTAAATTATTCAAGCCCGGCTAGCTCAGTCGGTAGAGCATGAGACTCTTAATCTCAGGGTCGTGGGTTCGAGCCCCACGTTGGGCGTAATTTTTGTTTTGTTAGATAAAAATTTTGAAAACCAATTGGAAAAAGTTTGTAATTAAATAGATTTATTTTTTGATAAAGAAGATTGATACATGTTATTTTCAAGTTTAATGACTAATTGCGTAAAAGAGTGAATTAATTTATTGAAAGATGGATTTGTGAAGATTTTCTAAATTATTCAAGCCCGGCTAGCTCAGTCGGTAGAGCATGAGACTCTTAATCTCAGGGTCGTGGGTTCGAGCCCCACGTTGGGCGTAATTTTTGTTTTGTTAGATAAAAATTTTGAAAACCAATTGGAAAAAGTTTGTAATTAAATAGATTTATTTTTTGATAAAGAAGATTGATACATGTTATTTTCAAGTTTAATGACTAATTGCGTAAAAGAGTGAATTAATTTATTGAAAGATGGATTTGTGAAGATTTTCTAAATTATTCAAGCCCGGCTAGCTCAGTCGGTAGAGCATGAGACTCTTAATCTCAGGGTCGTGGGTTCGAGCCCCACGTTGGGCGTAATTTTTGTTTTGTTAGATAAAAATTTTGAAAACCAATTGGAAAAAGTTTGTAATTAAATAGATTTATTTTTTGATAAAGAAGATTGATACATGTTATTTTCAAGTTTAATGACTAATTGCGTAAAAGAGTGAATTAATTTATTGAAAGATGGATTTGTGAAGATTTTCTAAATTATTCAAGCCCGGCTAGCTCAGTCGGTAGAGCATGAGACTCTTAATCTCAGGGTCGTGGGTTCGAGCCCCACGTTGGGCGTAATTTTTGTTTTGTTAGATAAAAATTTTGAAAACCAATTGGAAAAAGTTTGTAATTAAATAGATTTATTTTTTGATAAAGAAGATTGATACATGTTATTTTCAAGTTTAATGACTAATTGCGTAAAAGAGTGAATTAATTTATTGAAAGATGGATTTGTGAAGATTTTCTAAATTATTCAAGCCCGGCTAGCTCAGTCGGTAGAGCATGAGACTCTTAATCTCAGGGTCGTGGGTTCGAGCCCCACGTTGGGCGTAATTTTTGTTTTGTTAGATAAAAATTTTGAAAACCAATTGGAAAAAGTTTGTAATTAAATAGATTTATTTTTTGATAAAGAAGATTGATACATGTTATTTTCAAGTTTAATGACTAATTGCGTAAAAGAGTGAATTAATTTATTGAAAGATGGATTTGTGAAGATTTTCTAAATTATTCAAGCCCGGCTAGCTCAGTCGGTAGAGCATGAGACTCTTAATCTCAGGGTCGTGGGTTCGAGCCCCACGTTGGGCGTAATTTTTGTTTTGTTAGAAAAAATTTTGAAAACCAATTGGAAAAAGTTTGTAATTAAATAGATTTATTTTTTGATAAAGAAGATTGATACATGTTATTTTCAAGTTTAATGACTAATTGCGTAAAAGAGTGAATTAATTTATTGAAAGATGGATTTGTGAAGATTTTCTAAATTATTCAAGCCCGGCTAGCTCAGTCGGTAGAGCATGAGACTCTTAATCTCAGGGTCGTGGGTTCGAGCCCCACGTTGGGCGTAATTTTTGTTTTGTTAGATAAAAATTTTGAAAACCAATTGGAAAAAGTTTGTAATTAAATAGATTTATTTTTTGATAAAGAAGATTGATACATGTTATTTTCAAGTTTAATGACTAATTGCGTAAAAGAGTGAATTAATTTATTGAAAGATGGATTTGTGAAGATTTTCTAAATTATTCAAGCCCGGCTAGCTCAGTCGGTAGAGCATGAGACTCTTAATCTCAGGGTCGTGGGTTCGAGCCCCACGTTGGGCGTAATTTTTGTTTTGTTAGATAAAAATTTTGAAAACCAATTGGAAAAAGTTTGTAATTAAATAGATTTATTTTTTGATAAAGAAGATTGATACATGTTATTTTCAAGTTTAATGACTAATTGCGTAAAAGAGTGAATTAATTTATTGAAAGATGGATTTGTGAAGATTTTCTAAATTATTCAAGCCCGGCTAGCTCAGTCGGTAGAGCATGAGACTCTTAATCTCAGGGTCGTGGGTTCGAGCCCCACGTTGGGCGTAATTTTTGTTTTGTTAGATAAAAATTTTGAAAACCAATTGGAAAAAGTTTGTAATTAAATAGATTTATTTTTGATAAAGAAGATTGATACATGTTATTTTCAAGTTTAATGACTAATTGCGTAAAAGAGTGAATTAATTTATTGAAAGATGGATTTGTGAAGATTTTCTAAATTATTCAAGCCCGGCTAGCTCAGTCGGTAGAGCATGAGACTCTTAATCTCAGGGTCGTGGGTTCGAGCCCCACGTTGGGCGTAATTTTTGTTTTGTTAGATAAAAATTTTGAAAACCAATTGGAAAAAGTTTGTAATTAAATAGATTTATTTTTTGATAAAGAAGATTGATACATGTTATTTTCAAGTTTAATGACTAATTGCGTAAAAGAGTGAATTAATTTATTGAAAGATGGATTTTGTGAAGATTTTCTAAATTATTCAAGCCCGGCTAGCTCAGTCGGTAGAGCATGAGACTCTTAATCTCAGGGTCGTGGGTTCGAGCCCCACGTTGGGCGTAATTTTTGTTTTGTTAGATAAAAATTTTGAAAACCAATTGGAAAAAGTTTGTAATTAAATAGATTTATTTTTTGATAAAGAAGATTGATACATGTTATTTTCAAGTTTAATGACTAAT
>JACMZG010001211.1:0-11648 GCA_018340805.1 Microvelia longipes | reverse complement strand
TGGAACGAATCTAAAGTAGAAAACCAAAGTTTTCTCGTGTTTTCCACGTCTAAAATGCATGAAATAACACTGTTCTATTGCTGAATATTGTTAGGAAATAGATTGAAACAAATCTGCCGATGGCATCTACAATTCTTGATGGAAATCGCTTATTTCTCTAATGTTATTGTTTAAAGCGTATTTAAGCGCTTAAAATGATCAAAATAAGCATGAAAATCACTATTTTAATAACTGGATTTCGATCAGAGAACCACAGTAAATCACACAAAGTACAACTTATGCAATATGTCTGGAACGAATCTAAAGTAGAAAACCAAAGTTTTCTCGTGTTTTCCACGTCTAAAATGCATGAAATAACACTGTTCTATTGCTGAATATTGTTAGGAAATAGATTGAAACAAATCTGCCGATGGCATCTACAATTCTTGATGGAAATCGCTTATTTCTCTAATGTTATTGTTTAAAGCGTATTTAAGCGCTTAAAATGATCAAAATAAGCATGAAAATCACTATTTTAATAACTGGATTTCGATCAGAGAACCACAGTAAATCACACAAAGTACAACTTATGCAATATGTCTGGAACGAATCTAAAGTAGAAAACCAAAGTTTTCTCGTGTTTCCACGTCTAAAATGCATGAAATAACACTGTTCTATTGCTGAATATTGTTAGGAAATAGATTGAAACAAATCTGCCGATGGCATCTACAATTCTTGATGGAAATCGCTTATTTCTCTAATGTTATTGTTTAAAGCGTATTTAAGCGCTTAAAATGATCAAAATAAGCATGAAAATCACTATTTTAATAACTGGATTTCGATCAGAGAACCACAGTAAATCACACAAAGTACAACTTATGCAATATGTCTGGAACGAATCTAAAGTAGAAAACCAAAGTTTTCTCGTGTTTCCACGTCTAAAATGCATGAAATAACACTGTTCTATTGCTGAATATTGTTAGGAAATAGATTGAAACAAATCTGCCGATGGCATCTACAATTCTTGATGGAAATCGCTTATTTCTCTAATGTTATTGTTTAAAGCGTATTTTAAGCGCTTAAAATGATCAAAATAAGCATGAAAATCACTATTTTAATAACTGGATTTCGATCAGAGAACCACAGTAAATCACACAAAGTACAACTTATGCAATATGTCTGGAACGAATCTAAAGTAGAAAACCAAAGTTTTCTCGTGTTTTCCACGTCTAAAATGCATGAAATAACTGTTCTATTGCTGAATATTGTTAGGAAATAGATTGAAACAAATCTGCCGATGGCATCTACAATTCTTGATGGAAATCGCTTATTTCTCTAATGTTATTGTTTAAAGCGTATTTAAGCGCTTAAAATGATCAAAATAAGCATGAAAATCACTATTTTAATAACTGGATTTCGATCAGAGAACCACAGTAAATCACACAAAGTACAACTTATGCAATATGTCTGGAACGAATCTAAAGTAGAAAACCAAAGTTTTCTCGTGTTTTCCACGTCTAAAATGCATGAAATAACACTGTTCTATTGCTGAATATTGTTAGGAAATAGATTGAAACAAATCTGCCGATGGCATCTACAATTCTTGATGGAAATCGCTTATTTCTCTAATGTTATTGTTTAAAGCGTATTTAAGCGCTTAAAATGATCAAAATAAGCATGAAAATCACTATTTTAATAACTGGATTTCGATCAGAGAACCACAGTAAATCACACAAAGTACAACTTATGCAATATGTCTGGAACGAATCTAAAGTAGAAAACCAAAGTTTTCTCGTGTTTTCCACGTCTAAAATGCATGAAATAACACTGTTCTATTGCTGAATATTGTTAGGAAATAGATTGAAACAAATCTGCCGATGGCTTCTACAATTCTTGATGGAAATCGCTTATTTCTCTAATGTTATTGTTTAAAGCGTATTTAAGCGCTTAAAATGATCAAAATAAGCATGAAAATCACTATTTTAATAACTGGATTTCGATCAGAGAACCACAGTAAATCACACAAAGTACAACTTATGCAATATGTCTGGAACGAATCTAAAGTAGAAAACCAAAGTTTTCTCGTGTTTTCCACGTCTAAAATGCATGAAATAACACTGTTCTATTGCTGAATATTGTTAGGAAATAGATTGAAACAAATCTGCCGATGGCATCTACAATTCTTGATGGAAATCGCTTATTTCTCTAATGTTATTGTTTAAAGCGTATTTAAGCGCTTAAAATGATCAAAATAAGCATGAAAATCACTATTTTAATAACTGGATTTCGATCAGAGAACCACAGTAAATCACAAAGTACAACTTATGCAATATGTCTGGAACGAATCTAAAGTAGAAAACCAAAGTTTTCTCGTGTTTTCCACGTCTAAAATGCATGAAATAACACTGTTCTATTGCTGAATATTGTTAGGAAATAGATTGAAACAAATCTGCCGATGGCATCTACAATTCTTGATGGAAATCGCTTATTTCTCTAATGTTATTGTTTAAAGCGTATTTAAGCGCTTAAAATGATCAAAATAAGCATGAAAATCACTATTTTAATAACTGGATTTCGATCAGAGAACCACAGTAAATCACACAAAGTACAACTTATGCAATATGTCTGGAACGAATCTAAAGTAGAAAACCAAAGTTTTCTCGTGTTTTCCACGTCTAAAATGCATGAAATAACACTGTTCTATTGCTGAATATTGTTAGGAAATAGATTGAAACAAATCTGCCGATGGCATCTACAATTCTTGATGGAAATCGCTTATTTCTCTAATGTTATTGTTTAAAGCGTATTTAAGCGCTTAAAATGATCAAAATAAGCATGAAAATCACTATTTTAACTGGATTTCGATCAGAGAACCACAGTAAATCACACAAAGTACAACTTATGCAATATGTCTGGAACGAATCTAAAGTAGAAAACCAAAGTTTTCTCGTGTTTCCACGTCTAAAATGCATGAAATAACACTGTTCTATTGCTGAATATTGTTAGGAAATAGATTGAAACAAATCTGCCGATGGCATCTACAATTCTTGATGGAAATCGCTTATTTCTCTAATGTTATTGTTTAAAGCGTATTTAAGCGCTTAAAATGATCAAAATAAGCATGAAAATCACTATTTTAATAACTGGATTTCGATCAGAGAACCACAGTAAATCACACAAAGTACAACTTATGCAATATGTCTGGAACGAATCTAAAGTAGAAAACCAAAGTTTTCTCGTGTTTCCACGTCTAAAATGCATGAAATAACACTGTTCTATTGCTGAATATTGTTAGGAAATAGATTGAAACAAATCTGCCGATGGCATCTACAATTCTTGATGGAAATCGCTTATTTCTCTAATGTTATTGTTTAAAGCGTATTTAAGCGCTTAAAATGATCAAAATAAGCATGAAAATCACTATTTTAATAACTGGATTTCGATCAGAGAACCACAGTAAATCACACAAAGTACAACTTATGCAATATGTCTGGAACGAATCTAAAGTAGAAAACCAAAGTTTTCTCGTGTTTTCCACGTCTAAAATGCATGAAATAACACTGTTCTATTGCTGAAATTGTTAGGAAATAGATTGAAACAAATCTGCCGATGGCATCTACAATTCTTGATGGAAATCGCTTATTTCTCTAATGTTATTGTTTAAAGCGTATTTAAGCGCTTAAAATGATCAAAATAAGCATGAAAATCACTATTTTAATAACTGGATTTCGATCAGAGAACCACAGTAAATCACACAAAGTACAACTTATGCAATGTCTGGAACGAATCTAAAGTAGAAAACCAAAGTTTTCTCGTGTTTTCCACGTCTAAAATGCATGAAATAACACTGTTCTATTGCTGAATATTGTTAGGAAATAGATTGAAACAAATCTGCCGATGGCATCTACAATTCTTGATGGAAATCGCTTATTTCTCTAATGTTATTGTTTAAAGCGTATTTAAGCGCTTAAAATGATCAAAATAAGCATGAAAATCACTATTTTAATAACTGGATTTCGATCAGAGAACCACAGTAAATCACACAAAGTACAACTTATGCAATATGTCTGGAACGAATCTAAAGTAGAAAACCAAAGTTTTCTCGTGTTTTCCACGTCTAAAATGCATGAAATAACACTGTTCTATTGCTGAATATTGTTAGGAAATAGATTGAAACAAATCTGCCGATGGCATCTACAATTCTTGATGGAAATCGCTTATTCTCTAATGTTATTGTTTAAAGCGTATTTAAGCGCTTAAAATGATCAAAATAAGCATGAAAATCACTATTTTAATAACTGGATTTCGATCAGAGAACCACAGTAAATCACACAAAGTACAACTTATGCAATATGTCTGGAACGAATCTAAAGTAGAAAACCAAAGTTTTCTCGTGTTTTCCACGTCTAAAATGCATGAAATAACACTGTTCTATTGCTGAATATTGTTAGGAAATAGATTGAAACAAATCTGCCGATGGCATCTACAATTCTTGATGGAAATCGCTTATTTCTCTAATGTATTGTTTAAAGCGTATTTAAGCGCTTAAAATGATCAAAATAAGCATGAAAATCACTATTTTAATAACTGGATTTCGATCAGAGAACCACAGTAAATCACACAAAGTACAACTTATGCAATATGTCTGGAACGAATCTAAAGTAGAAAACCAAAGTTTTCTCGTGTTTTCCACGTCTAAAATGCATGAAATAACACTGTTCTATTGCTGAATATTGTTAGGAAATAGATTGAAACAAATCTGCCGATGGCATCTACAATTCTTGATGGAAATCGCTTATTTCTCTAATTATTGTTTAAAGCGTATTTAAGCGCTTAAAATGATCAAAATAAGCATGAAAATCACTATTTTAATAACTGGATTTCGATCAGAGAACCACAGTAAATCACACAAAGTACAACTTATGCAATATGTCTGGAACGAATCTAAAGTAGAAAACCAAAGTTTTCTCGTGTTTCCACGTCTAAAATGCATGAAATAACACTGTTCTATTGCTGAATATTGTTAGGAAATAGATTGAAACAAATCTGCCGATGGCATCTACAATTCTTGATGGAAATCGCTTATTTCTCTAATGTTATTGTTTAAAGCGTATTTAAGCGCTTAAAATGATCAAAATAAGCATGAAAATCACTATTTTAATAACTGGATTTCGATCAGAGAACCACAGTAAATCACACAAAGTACAACTTATGCAATATGTCTGGAACGAATCTAAAGTAGAAAACCAAAGTTTTCTCGTGTTTTCCACGTCTAAAATGCATGAAATAACACTGTTCTATTGCTGAATATTGTTAGGAAATAGATTGAAACAAATCTGCCGATGGCATCTACAATTCTTGATGGAAATCGCTTATTTCTCTAATGTTATTGTTTAAAGCGTATTTAAGCGCTTAAAATGATCAAAATAAGCATGAAAATCACTATTTTAATAACTGGATTTCGATCAGAGAACCACAGTAAATCACACAAAGTACAACTTATGCAATATGTCTGGAACGAATCTAAAGTAGAAAACCAAAGTTTTCTCGTGTTTTCCACGTCTAAAATGCATGAAATAACACTGTTCTATTGCTGAATATTGTTAGGAAATAGATTGAAACAAATCTGCCGATGGCATCTACAATTCTTGATGGAAATCGCTTATTTCTCTAATGTTATTGTTTAAAGCGTATTTAAGCGCTTAAAAACGATCAAAATAAGCATGAAAATCACTATTTTAATAACTGGATTTCGATCAGAGAACCACAGTAAATCACACAAAGTACAACTTATGCAATATGTCTGGAACGAATCTAAAGTAGAAAACCAAAGTTTCTCGTGTTTTCCACGTCTAAAATGCATGAAATAACACTGTTCTATTGCTGAATATTGTTAGGAAATAGATTGAAACAAATCTGCCGATGGCATCTACAATTCTTGATGGAAATCGCTTATTTCTCTAATGTTATTGTTTAAAGCGTATTTAAGCGCTTAAAATGATCAAAATAAGCATGAAAATCACTATTTTAATAACTGGATTTCGATCAGAGAACCACAGTAAATCACACAAAGTACAACTTATGTAATATGTCTGGAACGAATCTAAAGTAGAAAACCAAAGTTTTCTCGTGTTTTCCACGTCTAAAATGCATGAAATAACACTGTTCTATTGCTGAATATTGTTAGGAAATAGATTGAAACAAATCTGCCGATGGCATCTACAATCTTGATGGAAATCGCTTATTTCTCTAATGTTATTGTTTAAAGCGTATTTAAGCGCTTAAAATGATCAAAATAAGCATGAAAATCACTATTTTAATAACTGGATTTTCGATCAGAGAACCACAGTAAATCACACAAAGTACAACTTATGTAATATGTCTGGAACGAATCTAAAGTAGAAAACCAAAGTTTTCTCGTGTTTTCCACGTCTAAAATGCATGAAATAACACTGTTCTATTGCTGAATATTGTTAGGAAATAGATTGAAACAAATCTGCCGATGGCATCTACAATTCTTGATGGAAATCGCTTATTTCTCTAATGTTATTGTTTAAAGCGTATTTAAGCGCTTAAAACGATCAAAATAAGCATGAAAATCACTATTTTAATAACTGGATTTCGATCAGAGAACCACAGTAAATCACACAAAGTACAACTTATGCAATATGTCTGGAACGAATCTAAAGTAGAAAACCAAAGTTTTCTCGTGTTTTCCACGTCTAAAATGCATGAAATAACACTGTTCTATTGCTGAATATTGTTAGGAAATAGATTGAAACAAATCTGCCGATGGCATCTACAATTCTTGATGGAAATCGCTTATTTCTCTAATGTTATTGTTTAAAGCGTATTTAAGCGCTTAAAATGATCAAAATAAGCATGAAAATCACTATTTTAATAACTGGATTTTTCGATCAGAGAACCACAGTAAATCACACACAACTTATGTAATATGTCTGGAACGAATCTAAAGTAGAAAACAAAGTTTTCTCGTGTTTTCCACGTCTAAAATGCATGAAATAACACTGTTCTATTGCTGAATATTGTAGGAAATATTGAAACAAATCTGCCGATGGCATCTACAATTCTTGATGGAAATCGCTTATTTCTCTAATGTTATTGTTTAAAGCGTATTTAAGCGCTTAAAATGATCAAAATAAGCATGAAAATCACTATTTTAATAACTGGATTTCGATCAGAGAACCACAGTAAATCACACTTATGTAATATGTCTGGAACGAATCTAAAGTAGAAAACCAAAGTTTTCTCGTGTTTTCCACGTCTAAAATGCATGAAATAACACTGTTCTATTGCTGAATATTGTTAGGAAATAGATTGAAACAAATCTGCCGATGGCATCTACAATTCTTGATGGAAATCGCTTATTTCTAATGTTATTGTTTAAAGCGTATTTAAGCGCTTAAAATCAAAATAAGCATGAAAATCACTATTTTAATACTGGATTTCGATCAGAGAACCACAGTAAATCACACAAAGTACAACTTATGTAATATGTCTGGAACGAATCTAAAGTAGAAAACCAAAGTTTTCTCGTGTTTTCCACGTCTAAAATGCATGAAATAACACTGTTCTATTGCTGAATATTGTTAGGAAATAGATTGAAACAAATCTGCCGATGGCATCTACAATTCTTGATGGAAATCGCTTATTTCTCTAATGTTATTGTTTAAAGCGTATTTAAGCGCTTAAAAACGATCAAAATAAGCATGAAAATCACTATTTTAATAACTGGATTTCGATCAGAGAACCACAGTAAATCACACAAAGTACAACTTATGCAATATGTCTGGAACGAATCTAAAGAAAACCAAAGTTTTCTCGTGTTTTCCACGTCTAAAATGCATGAAATAACACTGTTCTATTGCTGAATATTGTTAGGAAATAGATTGAACAAATCTGCCGATGGCATCTACAATTCTTGATGGAAATCGCTTATTTCTCTAATGTTATTGTTTAAAGCGTATTTAAGCGCTTAAAAACGATCAAAATAAGCATGAAAATCACTATTTTAATAACTGGATTTCGATCAGAGAACCACAGTAAATCACACAAAGTACAACTTATGCAATATGTCTGGAACGAATCTAAAGTAGAAAACCAAAGTTTTCTCGTGTTTTCCACGTCTAAAATGCATGAACACTGTTCTATTGCTTTTAGGAAATAGATTGAAACAAATCTGCCGATGGCATCTACAATTCTTGATGGAAATCGCTTATTTCTCTAATGTTATTGTTTAAAGCGTATTTAAGCGCTTAAAATGATCAAAATAAGCATGAAAATCACTATTTTAATAACTGGATTTCGATCAGAGAACCACAGTAAATCACACAAAGTACAACTTATGTAATATGTCTGGAACGAATCTAAAGTAGAAAAAAAGTTTTCTCGTGTTTTCCACGTCTAAAATGCATGAAATAACACTGTTCTATTGCTGAATATTGTTAGGAAATAGATTGAAACAAATCTGCCGATGGCATCTACAATTCTTGATGGAAATCGCTTATTTCTCTAATGTTATTGTTTAAAGCGTATTTAAGCGCTTAAAACGATCAAATAAGCATGAAAATCACTATTTTAATAACTGGATTTCGATCAGAGAACCACAGTAAATCACACAAAGTACAACTTATGTAATATGTCTGGAACGAATCTAAAGTAGAAAACCAAAGTTTTCTCGTGTTTCCACGTCTAAAATGCATGAAATAACACTGTTCTATTGCTGAATATTGTTAGGAAATAGATTGAAACAAATCTGCCGATGGCATCTACAATTCTTGATGGAAATCGCTTATTTCTCTAATGTTATTGTTTAAAGCGTATTTAAGCGTTAAAATGATCAAAATAAGCATGAAAATCACTATTTTTAACTGGATTTCGATCAGAGAAAACACAAATCACAAAAACTTATGCAATATGTCTGGAACGAATCTAAAGTAGAAAACCAAATCGTGTTTTCCACGTCTAAAATGCATGAAATAACACTGTTCTATTGCTGAATATTGTTAGGAAATAGATTGAAACAAATCTGCCGATGGCATCTACAATTCTTGATGGAAATCGCTTATTTCTCTAATGTTATTGTTTAAAGCGTATTTAAGCGCTTAAAATGATCAAAATAAGCATGAAAATCACTATTTTAATAACTGGATTTCGATCAGAGACCACAGTAAATCACACAAAGTACAACTTATGTAATATGT
Source organism: Microvelia longipes (assembly GCA_018340805.1). Classification (NCBI taxonomy): domain Eukaryota; kingdom Metazoa; phylum Arthropoda; class Insecta; order Hemiptera; family Veliidae; genus Microvelia; species Microvelia longipes. The sequence goes on along the minus strand of JACMZG010001211.1, from coordinate 2,445 downwards.
CTGGAACGAATCTAAAGTAGAAACAAAGTTTTCTCGTGTTTTCCACGTCTAAAATGCATGAAATAACACTGTTCTATTGCTGAATATTGTTAGGAAATAGATTGAAACAAATCTGCCGATGGCATCTACAATTCTTGATGGAAATCGCTTATTTCTCTAATGTTATTGTTTAAAGCGTATTTAAGCGCTTAAAATGATCAAAATAAGCATGAAAATCACTATTTTAATAACTGGATTTCGATCAGAGAACCACAGTAAATCACACAAAGTAACTTATGCAATATGTCTGGAACGAATCTAAAGTAGAAAACAAAGTTTTCTCGTGTTTTCCACGTCTAAAATGCATGAAATAACACTGTTCTATTGCTGAATATTGTTAGGAAATAGATTGAAACAAATCTGCCGATGGCATCTACAATTCTTGATGGAAATCGCTTATTTCTCTAATGTTATTGTTTAAAGCGTATTTAAGCGCTTAAAATGATCAAAATAAGCATGAAAATCACTATTTTAATAACTGGAGAACCACAGTAAATCACACAAAGTACAACTTATGCAATATGTCTGGAACGAATCTAAAGTAGAAAACCAAAGTTTTCTCGTGTTTTCCACGTCTAAAATGCATGAAATAACACTGTTCTATTGCTGAATATTGTTAGGAAATAGATTGAAACAAATCTGCCGATGGCATCTACAATTCTTGATGGAAATCGCTTATTCTCTAATGTTATTGTTTAAAGCGTATTTAAGCGCTTAAAATCAAAATAAGCATGAAAATCACTATTTTAATAACTGGATTTCGATCAGAGAACCACAGTAAATCACACAAAGTACAACTTATATGTCTGGAACGAATCTAAAGTAGAAAACCAAAGTTTTCTCGTGTTTCCACGTCTAAAATGCATGAAATAACACTGTTCTATTGCTGAATATTGTTAGGAAATAGATTGAAACAAATCTGCCGATGGCATCTACAATTCTTGATGGAAATCGCTTATTTCTCTAATGTTATTGTTTAAAGCGTATTTAAGCGCTTAAAACGATCAAAATAAGCATGAAAATCACTATTTTAATAACTGGATTTCGATCAGAGAACCACAGTAAATCACACAAAGTACAACTTATGTAATATGTCTGGAACGAATCTAAAGTAGAAAACCAAAGTTTTCTCGTGTTTTCCACGTCTAAAATGCATGAAATAACACTGTTCTATTGCTGAATATTGTTAGGAAATAGATTGAAACAAATCTGCCGATGGCATCTACAATTCTTGATGGAAATCGCTTATTTCTCTAATGTTATTGTTTAAAGCGTATTTAAGCGCTTAAAACGATCAAAATAAGCATGAAAATCACTATTTTAATAACTGGATTTCGATCAGAGAACCACAGTAAATCACACAAAGTACAACTTATGCAATATGTCTGGAACGAATCTAAAGTAGAAAACCAAAGTTTTCTCGTGTTTTCCACGTCTAAAATGCATGAAATAACACTGTTCTATTGCTGAATATTGTTAGGAAATAGATTGAAACAAATCTGCCGATGGCATCTACAATTCTTGATGGAAATCGCTTATTTCTCTAATGTTATTGTTTAAAGCGTATTTAAGCGCTTAAAACGATCAAAATAAGCATGAAAATCACTATTTTAATAACTGGATTTCGATCAGAGAACCACAGTAAATCACACAAAGTACAACTTATGCAATATGTCTGGAACGAATCTAAAGTAGAAAACCAAAGTTTTCTCGTGTTTTCCACGTCTAAAATGCATGAAATAACACTGTTCTATTGCTGAATATTGTTAGGAAATAGATTGAAACAAATCTGCCGATGGCATCTACAATTCTTGATGGAAATCGCTTATTTCTCTAATGTTATTGTTTAAAGCGTATTTAAGCGCTTAAAATGATCAAAATAAGCATGAAAATCACTATTTTAATAACTGGATTTCGATCAGAGAACCACAGTAAATCACACAAAGTACAACTTATGCAATATGTCTGGAACGAATCTAAAGTAGAAACCAAAGTTTTCTCGTGTTTCCACGTCTAAAATGCATGAAATAACACTGTTCTATTGCTGAATATTGTTAGGAAATAGATTGAAACAAATCTGCCGATGGCTTCAATTCTTGATGGAAATCGCTTATTTCTCTAATGTTATTGTTTAAAGCGTATTTAAGCGCTTAAAATGATCAAAATAAGCATGAAAATCACTATTTTAATAACTGGATTTCGATCAGAGAACCACAGTAAATCACACAAAGTACAACTTATGCAATATGTCTGGAACGAATCTAAAGTAGAAAACCAAAGTTTTCTCGTGTTTTCCACGTCTAAAATGCATGAAATAACACTGTTCTATTGCTGAATATTGTTAGGAAATAGATTGAAACAAATCTGCCGATGGCATCTACAATTCTTGATGGAAATCGCTTATTT
>JACMZG010001210.1:0-11658 GCA_018340805.1 Microvelia longipes | reverse complement strand
ACCTATAGAAATTAATAAATAACATAAAAAATACGAATAACATTTATTTAATTGTCGTAGAATTCCTCGTTCCTGTCATATTATCATCTCTTAAATCATACTTCAAATGATTTTGTTTCATCTCTATCAATGTCATAACACTTTGGTTTATTTCTTCTCTGTTTCTTGTAAAGAGTCCTTAAATCTGAGTATATAACTTTAAGATACGATAAAATATTGCTCTATTAATTTAAATAAATTTAATTTAATACTATTACAAATTTAAAACCTTATATTATAAAAATTAATAATTTGATAATTTGGTTTAGAAAAATGAATAATTCATAATATACCAAATTAATAATTTAATCTACATAATAAATATTTATATTAATCCTAATCATTTACTATTATTATTTTATAAAAAATATTTAATTTATAACTATTACAAATTTAAAACCTTATATTATAAAAATTAATAATTTGATATTTGGTTTAGAAAAATGAATAATTCATAATATACCAAATTAATAATTTAATCTACATAATAAATATTTTTATATTAATCCAATCATTACTATTATTATTTTATAAAATAATATTTAATTTAATAACTATTACAAATTTAAAAACCTTATATTATAAAAATTAATAATTTGATAATTTGGTTTAGAAAAATGAATAATTCATAATATACCAAATTAATAATTTAATCTACATAATAAATATTTTTATATTAATCCTAATCATTTTTCAATTTTATTTTGTAATTTGAATTATTTTCCAATGTATAAATGTAATCAAAAACAATTTCAATATTAGATTGAAAGAAATTAACAGATTTTGAAACTAGCAAATTAATAATTTAAAAAAATTGTAATTAATAATAGTTATTTGATCAGTAAGAAATATTCGTGCAATGTTATCAAATTTGTGTTTATATAATTGAAGTAATATATTTGTATATTTAAACGAATTAAAATTTATTATTTTAAATTTTGTTAAAATAATTTTTAGTAAAAGTTAAAATTTCTTTAAATTATAAAATATAATTAAAAATTTATTTCAAATGTTTTAATAAATAAACTCGCATGGTGCTCTTGGACACTTTTACATCCACAAACAAGTAACAGTTTGGTGTAGCCTTTGGTCTGGTGGTGTAATTGATTCGTACTTTGATCCGATGCAGTTGTGATGTTTAATGTTAAAGAAACATGATTACTGATTTTTTGTGGCATGAATTACAGGAATTTGATCTGGACAAAATGTTGTTTTAAGAAATATGGTGCGACATGCCATAAATCTCGTGTCACAATCAATTTGTTGAGAGAAATGTTCACTGGCCGAATAATCTGAAGAAATGCCGACGTGAACTGGCCGCCAAGATCATAACTACTTTGGACTTCTTTCTCTGTGATTACGTTAAATCATTTTTTACATCAGGAATACACAAACATGTCATGAACTGAAAACCAAACATTGAACGTATCATTTGTGAAATTAATGCTGACTTGTGTGAAAAGTAACCAAAAATTGATGTTCCAGAATCGTATTTCTAAAAGATTTTCAGAGGCGGTCATTTACAAGAAATCATTTTTATAAAAGATCTTATGAACAACATTTAATAATAATAAAATATATCACATTGATATCTTATACCGTTTTCTTTTTATTTCAAATTGAAAATATGTAGCTGTTATTTGGTAACCTTATAGAAATTAATAAATAACATAAAAAATACGAATAACATTTATTTAAATTGTCGTAGAATTCCTCGTTCCTGTCATATTATCATCTCTCTAAATCATACTTCAAATGATTTTGTTTCATCCTCTATCAATGTCATAACACTTTGGTTTATTTCTTCTCTGTTTCTTGTAAAGAGTCCTTAAATCTGAGTATATAACTTTAAGATACGATAAAATATTGCTCTATTAATTTAAATAATATTTAATTTAATAACTATTACAAATTTAAAACCTTATATTATAAAAATTAATAATTTGATAATTTGGTTTAGAAAAATGAATAATTCATAATATACCAAATTAATAATTTAATCTACATAAAAATATTTTATATTAATCCTAATCATTTACTATTATTATTTTATAAAATAATATTTAATTTAATAACTATTACAAATTTAAAACCTTATATTATAAAAATTAATAATTTGATAATTTGGTTTAGAAAAATGAATAATTCATAATATACCAAATTAATAATTAATCTACATAATAAATATTTTTATATTAATCCTAATCATTTACTATTATTATTTTATAAAATAATATTTAATTTAATAACTATTACAAATTTAAAACCTTATATTATAAAAATTAATAATTGATAATTTGGTTTAGAAAAATGAATAATTCATAATATACCAAATTAATAATTTAATCTACATAATAAATATTTTTATATTAATCCTAATCATTTTTCAATTTTATTTTGTAATTTGAATTATTTTCCAATGTATAAATGTAATCAAAACAAATTTCAATATTAGATTGAAAGAAATTAACAGATTTTGAACTAGCAAATTAATAATTTAAAAAAATTGTAATTAATAATAGTTATTGATCAGTAAGAAATATTCGTGCAATGTTATCAAATTTGTGTTTATAATAATTGAAGTAATATATTGTATATTTAAACGAATTAAAATTTATTATTTTAAATTTTGTTAAAATAATTTTTAGTAAAAGTTAAAATTTCTTTAAATTATAAAATATAATTAAAAATTTATTTCAAATGTTTTTAATAAATAAACTCGCATGGTGCTCTTGGACCTTTTTACATCCACAACAAGTAACAGTTTGGTGTAGCCTTTGGTCTGGTGGTGTAATTGATTCGTACTTTGATCCGATGCAGTTACTGTGGATGTTTAATGTTAAAGAAACATGATTACTGATTTTTGTGGCATGAATTACAGGAATTTGATCTGGACAAAATGTTGTTTTAAGAAATATGGTGCGACATGCCATAAATCTCGTGTCACAATCAATTTGTTGAGAGAAATGTTCACTGGCCGAATAATCTGAAGAAATGCCGACGTGAACTGGCCGCCAAGATGCTATATAACTACTTTGGACTTCTTTCTCTGTGATTACGTTAAATCATTTGTTTACATCAGGAATACACAAACATGTCATGAACTGAAAACAAACATTGAACGTATCATTTGTGAAATTAATGCTGACTTGTGTGAAAAGTAACCAAAATTGATGTTCCAGAATCGTATTTCTAAAAGATTTTCAGAGGCGGTCATTTACAAAAATCATTTTTTAATAAAAGATCTTATGAACCAACATTTAATAATAATAATAAAAATATATCACATTGATATCTTATACCGTTTTCTTTTTATTTCAAATTGAAAATATTAGCTGTTATTTGGTAACCTTATAGAAATTAATAAATAACATAAAAAATACGAATAACATTTATTTAAATTGTCGTAGAATTCCTCGTTCCTGTCATATTATCATCTCTCTAAATCATACTTCAAATGATTTTGTTTCATCCTCTATCAATGTCATAACACTTTGGTTTATTTCTTCTCTGTTTCTTGTAAAGAGTCCTTAAATCTGAGTATATAACTTTAAGATACGATAAAATATTGCTCTATTAATTTAAATAATATTTAATTTAATAACTATTACAAATTTAAACCTTATATTATAAAAATTAATAATTTGATAATTTGGTTTAGAAAAATGAATAATTCATATATACCAAATTAATAATTAATCTACATAAATATTTTTATATTAATCCTAATCATTTACTATTATTATTTTATAAAATAATATTTAATTTAATAACTATACAAATTTAAAACCTTATATTATAAAATTAATAATTTTGATAATTTGGTTTAGAAAAATGAATAATTCATAATATACCAATTAATAATTTAATCTACATAATAAATATTTTATATTAATCTAATCATTTACTATTATATTTTATAAAATAATATTTAATTTAATACTATTACAAATTTAAAACCTTATATTATAAAAAATAATAATTTGATAATTTGGTTTAGAAAAATGAATTTAATCTACATATAATAACATTTACTATTATTATTTTATAAAAAATATTTAATTTATAACTATTACAAATTAAAACCTTATATTATAAAAATTTTGATAATTTGGTTTAGAAAAATGAATAATTCATATAACCAAATTAATAATTTAATCTACATAATAAATATTTTTATATTAATCCTAATCATTTTTCAATTTTATTTTGTAATTTGAATTATTTTCCAATGTATAAATGTAATCAAAAACAATTTCAATATTAGATTGAAAGAAATTAACAGATTTTGAAACTAGCAAATTAATAATTTAAAAAAATTGTAATTAATAATAGTTATTTGATCAGTAAGAAATATTCGTGCAATGTTATCAAATTTGTGTTTATAATAATTGAAGTAATATATTTGTATATTTAAACGAATTAAAATTTATTATTTTAAATTTTGTTAAAATAATTTTTAGTAAAAGTTAAAATTTCTTTAAATTATAAAATATAATTAAAAATTTATTTCAAATTTTTAATAAATAAACTCGCATGGTGCTCTTGGACACTTTTTACATCCACAACAAGTAACAGTTTGGTGTAGCCTTTGGTCTGGTGGTGTAATTGATTCGTACTTTGATCCGATGCAGTTACTGTGGATGTTTAATGTTAAAGAAACATGATTACTGATTTTGTGGCATGAATTACAGGAATTTGATCTGGACAAAAGTTGTTTTAAGAAATATGGTGCGACATGCCATAAATCTCGTGTCACAATCAATTTGTTGAGAGAAATGTTCACTGGCCGAATAATCTGAAGAAATGCCGACGTGAACTGGCCGCCAAGATCATAACTACTTTGGACTTCTTTCTCTGTGATTACGTTAAATCATTTGTTTACATCAGGAATACACAAACATGTCATGAACTGAAAACAAACATTGAACGTATCATTTGTGAAATTAATGCTGACTTGTGTGAAAAGTAACCAAAAATTGATGTTCCAGAATCGTATTTCTAAAAGATTTTCAGAGGCGGTCATTTACAAGAAATCATTTTTTAATAAAAGATCTTATGAACCAACATTTAATAATAATAATAAAATATATCACATTGATATCTTATACCGTTTTCTTTTTATTTCAAATTGAAATATGTAGCTGTTATTTGGTAACCTTATAGAAATTAATAAATAACATAAAAAATACGAATAACATTTATTTAAATTGTCGTAGAATTCCTCGTTCCTGTCATATTATCATCTCTCTAAATCATACTTCAAATGATTTTGTTTCATCCTCTATCAATGTCATAACACTTTGGTTATTTCTTCTCTGTTTCTTGTAAGAGTCCTTAAATCTGAGTATATAACTTTAAGATACGATAAAATATTGCTCTATTAATTTAAAATAATATTTAATTTAATAACTATTACAAATTTAAAACCTTATATTATAAAAATTAATAATTTGATAATTTGGTTAGAAAAAATGATAATCATAATATACCAAATTAATAATTTAATCTACATAATAAATATTTTATATTAATCCTAAATATTTACTATTATTATTTTATAAAATAATATTTAATTTAATAACTATTACAAATTTAAAACCTTATATTATAAAAAATTAATAATTTGATAATTTGGTTTAGAAAAATGAATAATTCATAATATACCAAATTAATAATTTAATCTACATAATAAATATTTTTATATTAATCCTAATCATTTACTATTATTATTTTATAAAATAATATTTAATTTTAATAACTATTACAAATTTAAAACCTTATATTATAAAAATTAATAATTTGATAATTTGGTTTAGGAAAAATGAATAATTCATAATATACCAAATTAATAATTTAATCTACATAATAAATATTTTTATATTAATCCTAATCATTTTTCAATTTATTTTGTAATTTGAATTATTTTCCAATGTATAAATTAATCAAAAACAATTTCAATATTAGATTGAAAGAAATTAACAGATTTTGAAACTAGCAAATTAATAATTTAAAAAAATTGTAATTAATAATAGTTATTTGATCAGTAAGAAAATATTCGTGCAATGTTATCAAAATTTGTGTTATAATAATTGAAGTAATATATTTGTATATTTAAACGAATTAAAATTTATTATTTTAAATTTTGTTAAAATAATTTTAGTAAAAGTTAAAATTTCTTTAAATTATAAAATATAATTAAAAATTTATTTCAAATGTTTAATAATAAAACTCGATGGTGCTCTTGGACACTTTTACATCCACAACAAGTAACAGTTTGGTGTAGCCTTTGGTCTGGTGGTGTAATTGATTCGTACTTTGATCCGATGCAGTTACTGTGGATGTTTAATGTTAAAGAAACATGATTACTGATTTTTGTGGCATGAATTACAGGAATTTGATCTGGACAAAATGTTGTTTTAAGAAATATGGTGCGACATGCCATAAATCTCGTGTCACAATCAATTTGTTGAGAGAAATGTTTCACTGGCCGAATAATCTGAAGAAATCGACGTGAACTGGCCGCCAAGATCATAACTACTTTGGACTTCTTTCTCTGTGATTACGTTAAATCAATTTGTTTACATCAGGAATACACAAACATGTCATGAAACTGAAAACAAACATTGAACGTTCATTTGTGAAATTAATGCTGACTTGTGTGAAAAGTAACCAAAAATTGATGTTCCAGAATCGTATTTCTAAAAGATTTTCAGAGGCGGTCATTTACAAGAAATCATTTTTAATAAAAGATCTTATGAACCAACATTTAATAATAATAATAAAATATATCACATTGATATCTTATACCGTTTTCTTTTATTTCAAATTGAAAATATGTAGCGTTATTTGGTAACCTTATAGAAATTAATAAATAAATAAAAAATACGAATAACATTTATTTAAATTGTCGTAGAATTCCTCGTTCCTGTCATATTATCATCTCTCAATCATACTTCAAATGATTTTGTTTCATCCTCTATCAATGTCATAACACTTTGGTTTATTTCTTCTCTGTTCTTGTAAAGAGTCCTTAAATCTGAGTATATAACTTTAAGATACGATAAAATATTGCTCTATTAATTAAAATATTTAATTTAATAACTATTACAAATTTAAACCTATATTATAAAATTAATAATTTGATAATTTGGTTTGAAAAATGAATAATTCATAATATACCAAATTAATAATTTAATCTACATAATAATATTTTTATATTAATCCTAATCATTTACTATTATTATTTTATAAAATAATATTTAATTTAATAACTATTACAAATTTAAAACCTTATATTATAAAATTAATAATTTGATAATTTGGTTTAGAAAAATGAATAATTCATATATAACCAAATTAATAATTTAATCTACATAATAAATATTTTTATATTAATCCTAATCATTTTTCAATTTTATTTTGTAATTTGAATTATTTTCCAATGTATAAATGTAATCAAAAACAATTTCAATATTAGATTGAAAGAAATTAACAGATTTTGAAACTAGCAAATTAATAATTTAAAAAAAATTGTAATTAATAATAGTTATTTGATCAGTAAGAAATATTCGTGCAAATGTTATCAAATTTGTGTTTATATAATTGAAGTAATATATTTGTATATTTAAACGAATTAAAATTTATTATTTTAAATTTTGTTAAAATAATTTTTAGTAAAAGTTAAAATTTCTTTAAATTATAAAATATAATTAAAATTTATTTCAAATGTTTTTAATAAATAAACTCGCATGGTGCTCTTGGACACTTTTTACATCCACAACAAGTAACAGTTTGGTGTAGCCTTTGGTCTGGTGGTGTAATTGATTCGTACTTTGATCCGATGCAGTTACTGTGGATGTTTAATGTTAAAGAAACATGATTACTGATTTTTGTGGCATGAATTACAGGAATTTGATCTGGACAAATGTTGTTTTAAGAAATATGGTGCGACATGCCATAAATCTCGTGTCACAATCAATTTTGAGAGAAATGTTCACTGGCCGAATAATCTGAAGAAATGCCGACGTGAACTGGCCGCCAAGATCATGCATATAACTACTTTGGACTTCTTTTCTCTGTGATTACTTAAATCATTTGGTTACATCAGGAATACACAAACATGTCATAACTGAAAACAAACATTGAACGTATCATTTGTGAAATTAATGCTGACTTGTGTGAAAGTAACAAAAATTGATGTTCCAGAATCGTATTTCTAAAAGATTTTCAGAGGCGTCATTTACAAGAATCATTTTTTAATAAAAGATCTTAATGAACCAACATTTAATAATAATAATAAAATACTATCACATTGATATCTTTTATACCGTTTTCTTTTATTCAAATTGAAAATATGTAGCTGTTATTGGTTAACCTTATAGAAATAATAAATAACATAAAAAATACGAATAACATTTATTTAAATTGTCGTAGAATTCCTCGTTCCTGTCATATTATCATCTCTCTAAATCATACTTCAAATGATTTGTTTCATCCTCTATCAATGTCATAACACTTTGGTTTATTTCTTCTTCGTTTCTTGTAAAGGTCCTTTAAATCTGAGTATATAACTTTAAGATACGATAAAATATTGCTCTATTAATTTAAATAATATTTAATTTAATAACTATTACAAATTTAAAACCTTATATTATAAAAATTAATAATTTGATAATTTGTTTAGAAAAATGAATAATTCATAATATACCAAATTAATAATTTAATCTACATAATAAATATTTTATATTAATCCTAATCATTTACTATTATTATTTTATAAAATAATATTAATTTAATAACTATTACAAATTTAAAACCTTATATTATAAAAATTAAATAATTTGATAATTTGGTTTAGAAAAATGAATAATTCATAATATACCAAATTAATAATTAATCTACATAATAAATATTTTTATATTAATCCTAATCATTTACTATTATTATTTATAAAATAATATTTAATTTAATAACTATTACAAATTTAAAACCTATATATATAAAAATTAATAATTTGATAATTGGTTTAGAAAAATGAATAATTCATAATATACCAAATATAATTTAATCTACATAATAAATATTTTTATATTAATCCTAATCATTTTTCAATTTTTATTTTGTAATTTTGAATTATTTTCCAATGTATAAATGTAATCAAAAACAATTTCAATATTAGATTGAAAGAAATTAACAGATTTTGAAACTAGCAATTAATAATTTAAAAAATTGTAATTAATAATAGTTATTTGATCAGTAAGAAATATTCGTGCAATGTTATCAAATTTGTGTTTATAATAATTGAAGTAATATTTGTATATTTAAACGAATTAAAATTTATTATTTTAATTTTGTTAAAATAATTTTTAGTAAAAGTTAAAATTTCTTTTAAATTATAAAATATAATTAAAAATTTATTTCAAATGTTTTTAATAAATAAACTCGCATGGTGCTCTTGGACACTTTTACATCCACAACAGTAACAGTTTGGTGTAGCCTTTGGTCTGGTGGTGTAATTGATTCGTACTTTGATCCGATGCAGTTACTGTGGATGTTTAATGTTAAAGAAACATGATTACTGATTTTTGTGGCATGAATTACAGGAATTTGATCTGGACAAAATGTTGTTTAAGAAATATGGTGCGACATGCCATAAATCTCGTGTCACAATCAATTTTTGAGAGAAATGTTCACTGGCCGAATAATCTGAAGAAATGCCGACGTGAACTGGCCGCCAGATCATGCTATATAACTACTTTGGACTTCTTCTCTGTGATTACGTTAAATCATTTGTTTACATCAGGAATACACAAACATGTCATGAACTGAAAACAAAACATTGAACGTATCATTTGTGAAATTAATGCTGACTTGTGTGAAAAGTAACCAAAAATTGATGTTCCAGAATCGTATTTCAAAAGATTTTCAGAGGCGGTCATTTACAAGAATCATTTTTTAATAAAAGATCTTATGAACCAAACATTTAAATAATAATAATAAATATATATCACATTGATATCTTATACCGTTTTCTTTTTATTTCAATTGAAAATATGTAGCTGTTATTTGGTAACCTTATAGAAATTAATAAATAACATAAAAAATACGAATAACATTATTTAAATTGTCGTAGAATTCCTCGTTCCTGTCATATTATATCTCTCTAAATCATACTTCAAATGATTTTGTTTATCTCTATCAATGTCATAAACACTTTGTTTATTTCTTCTCTGTTCTTGTAAAGAGTCCTTAAATCTGAGTATATAACTTTAAGATACGATAAAATATTGCTCTATTAATTTAAATAATATTTAATTTAATAACTATTACAAATTTAAAACCTTATATTATAAAAATTAATAATTTGATAAATTTGGTTTAGAAAAATGAATAATTCATAATATACCAAATTAATAATTTAATCTACATAATAAATATTTTTATATTAATCCTAATCATTTACTATTATTATTTTATAAAATAATATTTAATTTAATAACATTACAAATTTAAAACCTTATATTATAAAAATTAATAATTTGATAATTTGGTTTAGAAAAATGAATAATTCATAATAACCAAATTAATAATTTAATCTACATAATAAATATTTTATATTAATCCTATCATTTACTATTATTATTTTATAAAATAATATTTAATTTAATAACTATTACAAATTTAAACTTATATTATAAAAATTAAATAATTTGATAATTTGGGTTTAGAAAATGAATAATTCATAATATACCAAATTAATAATTTATCTACATAATAATATTTTTTATATTAATCCTAATCATTTTTCAATTTTATTTTGTAATTTGAATTATTTTCCAATGTATAAATGTAATCAAAAACAATTTCAATATTAGATTGAAAGAAATTAACAGATTTGAAACTAGCAAATTAATAATTTAAAAAAATTGTAATTAATAATAGTTATTTGATCAGTAAGAAAAATTCGTGCAATGTATCAAATTTGTGGTTTAATAATTGAAGTAATATATTTGTATATTTAAACGAATTAAAATTTATTATTTAAATTTTGTTAAAATAATTTTTAGTAAAGTTAAATTTCTTTTAAATTATAAAATATAATAAAAATTTATTTCAAATGTTTTAATAAATAAATTCGCATGGTGCTCTTGGACACTTTTTACATCCACAAACAAGTTAACAGTTTGGTGTAGCCTTTGGTCTGGTGGTTGTAATTGATTCGTACTTTTATCCGATGCAGTTACTGTGGATGTTTAATTGTTAAAGAAAACAATGATTACTGATTTTGTTGTGCATGAATTACAGGAATTTGATCTGGACAAAATGTTGTTTTTAAAAAAGAAATATGGTGCGACATGCCATAAATCTCGTGTCACAATCAATTTGTTGAGAGAAATGTTCAACTGGCGAATTAATCTGAAGAAATGCCGACGTGAACTGGCGCCAAGATCATAACTACTTTGGACTTCTTTCTCTGTGATTACGTTAAATCATTTGTTTACATCAGGAATACACAAACATGTCATGAACTGAAAACAAACATTGAACGTATCATTTGTGGAAATTAATGCTGACTTGTGTGAAAAGTAACCAAAAATTGATGTTCCAAGAATCGAT
>JACMZG010000120.1:0-29010 GCA_018340805.1 Microvelia longipes | reverse complement strand
ATGCATGCCATTTATAACATGAATTTTCTCCCCAACGAAACCACGCATTGGGAAAGGGGACCAGAGGGATAAAGTCCCTTTGAAATTCTAACGTTATACGGCCATTCCCACTACAATATACCACTTATATGAGCCAGTTCATGCAATGCACGTGCTTCACGTGTCCTTGTCTTCTAACCATGCTGCAGGACAAACGGCTGCACCGATTTCAATGACACAAAGCATAAGAAACATGCTCCATGAGGTGATATTCTGGTGGTTAGAGGTGGTTCTCACAACTCAAAACACTTTTCATGTAAAATCAAACTTGGAGTTTGAGGCATATGCAGCTAAATACAAACAAAAATAAGAATTGCATGTGACAATCCTTCTTTTTAGCGAATTTCCTTTGGGAATAAAATTCGCTAATGGGATAGGCGTCAGGGCGGAATTCGAACCTTGGACCACGACACAAATCCGTTTCAGAGTTCTCTAATGACGAAAAAATACGTTTCGCAAAACTTTATTATATATATATATATATATATATATATATATATATATATATATATATATATATATATATATATATATATATATATGTATTTCTAGATACTTTCTAGTAAACACTCTATCTTTCGAACGGATTAATATTTTTTAACCAAACTTGGTACAAAAATCAACCTTCGGGAGGACACGAACCCTATAGCAAAACAGGTTTTTGTGACGTCATTAACCCGGTCAAACCCATATATATATGGGTTTGGGTTCTCGCATCCAAAGGAAATACGCCCGACATGCGGACCACCGCGCTAGAATTATTAACTACTTCTTTTTACTCTTGAAAGTGTAAGATAGAGAATCCAACTTCCTCGTTTGACTGCCTATCATGTCTATAATAGTCAAGTAGTGTTGTAGTTTCTTTTAAAATCTTGCTTAGTTTCCCCAGTGGCGTACAGAGTAGTTAGGGCCCCTAAAATTAAATTAAAATTAAATTCACACGATTAAAACGAAAAATTCGAACGTATAGTATACATGTGACATCAATCTTGGGGAATCATGAAAAATTAAGCGCCAGACTACGTGTATTGTCTATTCAGTTCATATATTATTGTTCGTACATTTTTAGTTCATAATTAATTAATTACATTAATTATTAAATTATAAATTTTAAATCAGCTCATAACTCCATGCATATAGCTGTAGTTAACTAAACATTCTAGTTAACTTAACCAGATACTCAGTAGCAAATGTCGAGTTCTGGCACAACTATTTTGGTGACTTGATATAACTAAATCACGTCTTGGCCATAGCTATTTAATTGTTTATCTCAACTAAAGAATGGTTGGAGAATTTATAAAGATTTCAACTAAACGCGTTTAGATAAGCCAACTAAAAAAATTGAATGAAACTAACTAGTTCGTCATTGTAAATAACAATAATATAGTTGATACAGCTGTATTACAGTTATACAGCTCTTAACTAAAATCAATTAGTTGGATCTACTAAAAGCGTGTGGTTCGGATGGCTAGAATTAATTTAACGTAAATGAAATTCTAGTCTTAACCAATGAAAATGGTCTTAACTAATTTTTAGTTAATCGATTTCAGAATTATTTTTCTCAGTGTAATTCTAGTTTCTCTAATAATAAACTGTGATTTACTGTATCGAAAGCTTTACATAAATCTAAAAATATGCCTATAACTTTATTTTCGGAGTCTAGTGAGCTTATTATTTCCTTAGTTACGCTATAAATTGCATCTTCTGTGCTTAATTCTTGTCGAAACCCAAATTGATTATTACTAATTATTTTATTTGACTCGGTATGGATTTAATTACTTTTTCAAAAAGCTTAGAAAGACTTGGTACCATAGAAATAGGTTTATAATTTGTGAGTTCTATCCTATTCCCACCTTTAAATTGTGGCACAAGTACTGCTTGTTTCAGTGCGTTAGGAAAAATTCCTTCATTAATGCGCAAGTTAAAACAGTGAACAATAGGAACAACGACAAGACTGATAACCTTTTTAAATATAGCTGAAGAGACACCATAGTGTCCAGGGGCCGTATTACTACTCAATGATTTGGTTAATTATTTGGTTAATTTGATTATTCCGTCACTGTCAACCATAAAGATCTTGAATAAAGGGGATGAGGCACTAAGTCGATTTGCCATACAAAAAAGTGATCACATCGAAAACCAAAAAAAATAAAGAAAATTATACACGAAACATACGTCAAAAACCAACTGCACATGCTTGGTACAAACTGCGCATGCTTACAATTCTTATAACAACGCAGGTCTTAAATTTTAGAGGCAATCTTACCTCTCAATGGTTTTCCATTGTTTATTGCTTGAGAAGGTTATAACAAAACACGCTTAAATTATCACTCACTGAAGTGGCAAAGTATAGTCTAAAATTTAAAATTAAATAAGCACAAATGATTTAACAAACACCACAAATGTAAAAATCACGAGAAGCTCAGAAGTATGTTGATAAGCAAACTCGATAACCTTGCTACATAACCTGCGTTTGGTGCCTTTTTTCATTATAACCAAGGGGAAGGTAAGTTTGCTCCTATTTCTCTATCTCATACAACTTCCATGGGGTCAGAAATGTTCCTTAATGCGTCATCCATTTGTTCCTTTATTCAAGATCTTTGCTGTCAACAGGAAAAAGTGCTATTGATCTATCACAAGTTTTTTTGTTCAAATCCTTGTTTTTTTTACATTACATATTTTTTGGCAATATCTATAAATATTTTAGAAAAATATTGATTAAATTCTTCAGCTATGTCTAGAGTTAACAGAGTTAACAATAATCCATCATATTTTTTAACTTCACTAATACTAGTTTTACATTCTTTATTAACATCCGTTGCTTTGTTTACAGTTTCCCAAAACTTTTTTGAATCTCAAAAAATGTCAATGTTATTTTTAAATTTCGCACAATAAAAATTGTCTTTTGAATTCCTAATTAACTTGGTTACTATATAATAACATATGATCGATACATGGTGTATCGATCTTGTATACCCCCATGTACATTAGGTCTCTTAATTGCATCAAGATATCTTGTGCAGCCATATTGATTTAAACAATTCAGGTAAGAGATGCTAATGTTATTTAGCTCGGCATTAGTTAATATATTAATATTAATATCTCCCGTGTAAAGATGGTTTGGAAAATGTTTGGTTAATTCTAGATACTGCTCAAGACTAATCAGTTAAAAAGTGATTAGGATCTAATTCAGGAGATCTATATACAGTTGTTAAAAATAAAAATATTTCTGTGTTTGAGTTTGTTAAAAATAAATTTGAGCTAACGGCATTAAGGGCAACGAAGTAGCAAAATCAATATCAAAACTCAGAGTTCTATGGCCAAGAGTGGTTTTATTTATGTACACAATTAAACTGTCACATTTATTGTACTTAATTTATTGTACGTAAATTTATCATACTCGTTAATATCATATCCTATGTCCGGTAACTTAATTCTAAGCAACGAGCAATAAAACTTTGTTGGCTTTAGTCCTTGCTTAAAGCAAATAAGGAACTTAATTCTAAACAACGAGCAATAACACTTTGCCAACCCAGTCCTTGTTTATATAACTATATTATAGTCCCAACGATTTTATAACCATTACCTGAATTATCTCTAAACATCGAACAATAACACTTTGCTGGCTCCAGTCTTAGTTTAAAACAATTTGTAGTTTATTCACACTTTGCTGACTCCAGAGCTTGTATTTAAGTTGTGAATTAATTCTTAACAACATGCAGTCACAACTGAGCTAGCTCTAGTCATAGTTTCTAACAATCTAGACTTAAATGTTGTTACTAGATGTATTTACGACACTTTGCTGGCTCCAGAGCTTGTTTATAAGTGGTGAATAAATTCTACTAAAGAATCAGTCTCAATTTGCTGGCTTTAAACCTTGTTTCGCGTCGATTTTAACTGTCGCTCAGAATAAAATGTTAGTCATTTAATTTACTAAGAGAGGATAATCTAGTATGAGAAAGATTTGCATATACATGTATACATAGATGTAGCGATAGTCATTAACTTAATGAAATTACAAGAGATTTACTTGGAGTTTACTTAAGTTAAATTATATAAAGGTGTTTTATCCTTCCCTTCCATTGAGATGTTTTTTTTTCTTTCAACTAAGTTTTGCTAATTAATTGCATAGCAAGAGAAGCAGTGAGAGAAGCATAGGGCGGAGCAAGTTGAGATTGATTGCTCCCTTGCTATAGAGGAGGAGCTATCTCTCTAATTATATCCAATACTCAACAACACTTACATTTCTTTAATTTCTTTTGCTCTTTATCCGCTTTTTTACATAATATAGGGGTTTTTAATGCGATTGTATTATTTATCCAGTGCTGTGCTAAATGATTTAATATAGGATCACCAAATTTGACGTAGAATAAGTTTTGTTTACAAAATAGTGTCCTTGGAATGTACTTTTTTCTTTGTTTTGTTGGATTTTTTTAATTGTAATTGTTATTTAGGATAATAGGCACGGGGTACCTCGGAACTTTTCCTCGTGATATCGGATTTGCTACGCTTATTCTAACAACTTCAGACTCGCATTTGTTCAACCAACATGGCACTAACATTGCTTGATCCTGCTCAAATTTTATGATCCAACAATAACCACAAGTATATCTGTTGTACATTCTGTAAACTTGGCATATATGATGGTCTTATTGTAGTCTTATATAAGACTAAATGCGTGCCAATCATCATATATTATATATATATATATATATATATATATATATATATATATATATATATATATAATATATTATATTAATAGGCCCCTAGTGGTAGAAGCTGGATCCGGCTTTGCACACAGGCACGCATATACTGTAAGACAACTTTGTAAAAACCAAAGATCACTTAGGAGGTCTTACAACACCTGAAATGGGTAATTTGTGTGATATTTTGGTTTCGGATTTGTAGAAAAAGCACAGTATTATTTATATATACCTATGGTATAACACAAGAGGTCTTCTGCCTCTTGGCTGCTCGACAGCCTCGGCTCTTGGGGTCACACTGCGGCCCCCTCGCCCCTCGGTTTCGGAATTTTTTAGGAAACACAATAATTTTCCTATATACCTATGATTAATAAGGAAAAGTAAAAATAATCCCAATGAGTTAAAATCTGATGAGGTAATATGTACCCAATTTTTAAATCTCTAGCAACTAGGGATGAAGAGAGGTTAAATAATAAACTGTGATTTTATTATGATAAAATTTGACTTTTGTATTAATCTTACATTTATATTTTATTTGGTATTTTTTCAATTCCATCAGATATAAGTAGTGTCCACATTAACGTAATGGCTGTGGTCCTGATCCATGGAAGTAGTCAAAAATTATATTCTTATATGATGATTTTCTGTGCAGGTTTCTGTCGAGATGGCTCGAGGTCACCCGACCAAGATGAAAGGGACGAAAAACAAATATCGGATGCAAGATTTTCAAATAAAGAAAATAAACACTCGAAATTAAGTAAGTGAATCCCAATTCCAAATACTGAAATGAATTAGTAGGAGTAAAAGTAGAGAAATCAAGCCTAGTCAGTAGACCACACCTTAGGGTAATTTTTAATTTCCCGAAAACCATCTAGTTTCACTTCACTATCTTGTCTTGATCAAATTTTCTGATCCTGCTACGATAGAAGAAAGTGAGAAGGTACTTCTATTTTAGAGACTCTTAGTTTTTCGCCTATCCGTATCTTTTATACTTAAAACATATTAATGATGGGCTCTTTCTTCCTAATTGCCTTTAAATTTCACAATTACTGTTTGTGCCCTTATACCCTAATTTTATACTTTTTGTATGCTTTCCTGGTCAATAAATGCTTGATTAATAAGATCATGCCAGTATTATAAGTATTTACTGTAATTTATAGTTTTAAGTATTTACTGTATTCTTATAGTAAGTCTTTCGTATAATTTAATAGCCGTGTTTTCACATGGCTGTTAAAATTTAAATCCATGTGGGTGATGCCATGTTGCCTGCCTTTGTTTTAAATTTATTTACTGAGAAGACATCACGCACCATTAATCGTACATCCACGATAATAAGTCTAAGCCAGGGTCTGGCATAGACCCTACACTTCCACCAAATTTTATCAAAATCGGTCACCATGCATGTGCATTTTATTTTTTAGTGGGATGATTTGACATAGAATGACTCCTAAGAGGAGGTTTCAATGAGGTCACTCCTGAGATCCCCAAAATTAGGTTTCAGGGCTCTTAATGTATTGAGCTATTATATGCCCCCTCTATAGTATATCTCTATGCTTAGAGTTCCCATTAATTTTTAGTGTTGATATACGAAGCTTCAATTTGCCAACCTCACAAAAATACCAATAACCATGAAAACTTTTTTCATCTACTTATGTAAAACTAACTTTTATTTTTTTTAAAAAAATATGTAAAACTGTACTGTTTTTGTACTTCAAAATTTTGCTTTTAAAATATTTTGAAACAGTAGGGGGCTATTTAATCATACTTTACCTCATTGGAATTTATAATTCATTTAAATACAATGGTGATTAAGTCGAAACTCCCTAGGAGGAGAAATAAATGTGACAAGTATATAATGTTGCAGGTTGTTGAAAGTTTTTTTTGCTTACAATGATATTTTAGCTTGTTTTTAATATTTTTATCTAAATAATTTTACTTAAAATTACCATACAATTCATAAGTAATAAATATTTTTATAATGTACCTAATACAATTTTTGAAAAAAATTGGCGACACAGATATTTTTGCCTTGTTTGAAATTTGTCTCCTGCTCTTAATGAATCGTTAGATTTTTAACGTTTAAATCCATTTTTTTTCAAGTCATAAATTTAAAACGTAAACTACAATTAACTAACAGTAAAAAAAACTATCTAGAACTAAACTAACTGTAAAAAGAACCTACTAGAACTAAACTAAAAGTGAAAGGAACCAACTAGAACTAAACTAACACTGAAGAGAATAACTAGAACTAAACTAACACTGAAAAGAACCTACTAGAACTAAACTAAAAGTGAAAGGAACCAACTAGAACTAAACTAACACTGAAGAGAATAACTAGAACTAAACTAACACTGAAAAGAACCTACTAGAACTAAACTAAAAGTGAAAGGAACCAACTAGAATTGAACTAACAATGAAATGAATGAGCGTAGAAGTATTTTTGGGATTGACAAATTACTAGGCTAAACATCACCATTGTAAGTATTGCAACAACATCAAGGCAGTTTTGTAGATTTACTATCTCCAAAATTTTACTGCCAGTATTTGTAATTTTTTTCTTCCATTTCATTTGTTAGGTTAATTCTTCCGGGTTTATCTTCCGGATTTTTCATAGAAAAATAAGCTTATTTTTCCCATAGATTATTCAAAAATATAGTCATCATTCCAAAATTGGCACTGCTCAGCTTTATTCGCTCTCATTTAAAACTCTCATTTATGACATGAATTAAGAATGGACACGATAAGATAAGTCTGTGAAGCTTATTGTTATCTGTAAGAAAATCTTTTAAGTGAGAGAACGTTTTTGCAAAGAAGTAAAAGTGTAAGCAAGTTAACATCTTATAAAACTTAGGGTCAATGATGAGTCTTTTACTGAAATTGGAAATCGCTTTTCACCCTCAGTTCCCCTAAGTCCATAGAGAGGAATGCCCTCTCGAACTGTTTAGGTCAAGCTATTTTTACCCCTGTTTATTTGTTTCCTTAGTGATATTAAACTAAGACTTAAGATAAGTGTTCACTACTCTAGGTGTTGTCTACAAACATGTTACCTTCTCTTATCTTCTTGTTTCTATAACTTGTATGTTGGTTTAAGCAAAATTTCTGCTGTTATTTACTCTTCTATCGAAATGACTGTAATGTAATAGAGTATCACCATTTATTTTTTTATTTTCCTCGTTTATACCATAGATAGTGATAGTGATAGTAATTAGGGTGAGGTGATAAATCAATCTGCAAGTAGATCACGTTGTTTGGCTCCTTTTGCTTACTCCCTTAGATAGAAGATAGTATTCCGCCGTATGATTCCTAGTGTAGGAATTTTGCGTCTTATCCACAGGAGAGCCGTGACTTCTACTCAGTCTCTATAACTTTCACTAGAAACAACACGTGCCCCTGGGGCAAACTATGGTTTTCTGCTCTCGAAACCATAACGCAGAAACAAATGTATATTTTATATAAACTACTATGTAGGGTCCTAAATTTTGCCTAAACCCTGGTTCATTTAGGGGTTGGGATCTTTTACGAGTACCTGACATTGTCCAGGCTCGGAACCGCCGGCTTAACATCCTTTTCAAAGGACGGCACGTAAAAGGATTTCCATCCCTCGCATGAATATCCTACAGGCCCCGACTGGGATCGATGCGCACTTCCAAACCATGATGAGATTTATTAATTATAAATCTCAATCCTCATATATAAATAAATAAATAAATAAAATATATAATATATATATATATATATATATATATATATATATATATATATATATTATATATATTATATATATATATATATATATATATATATATATATATATATTAATATATATATATATATATATATACTCACTTATGTGCCCTGAGTTGAAATTTGGAACAAGTAAATACCTAATAAATAATACCTAATAAGTGTACGTAATAAATAAGTACACTATTTTTCATTTAAATACGGCAAGTATATCTATAGTTTTTGTTGGATCATAAGCATTGAACTCTAAGAATGAGTACGAGTGAAGACGTGTTGGCGAATAAATTTGGCGAATCGTATATTTTGAAGACGAGCGAAGCAAGTCTGAAGTAGGAAGCGTAGCGAAACCAATGCGATAAGGAAAAATTTCTAGGTACCCCGCAGCCGATTTTTTTTCTCTTTATCAAAATTAGTTTTATTTTTATCAAGTATATTCTTAAGAATTTAACTACTTGTGTTTATGATAAATTTTTAAGATTTTTTTTTGTTTAAACATTCTTATTAAGATGTAGAATTTTTAGTGCTAAAAATTCTGTAGATGTAAAAATTAATAGTGTTATTCAAAGGAGAAATGATTAAATTGTATTCCCTACTCCTACCTTTATTTTACATTATACATTTATTTCATGCAACCTATCTCATAAGTGTTATATTCTACTGAAAATTCCCTAAAAATAATTATTGCCAGCTAAAAACATACAATAATACTGTGATACTTTATTTATCTTTTCCATCGATAAATAGGAAACCCGAAACTTTTTCTATACGAAAATAAAGGACTCTAAAGGAGTGAAAATCATTGTAAAAAGGAATATAACATTCCTTAGCAAGTCATAGCAAATTCAATTTCTTAGATTTTTTACTGTTTGTCTTAGTGTGAGCCGACCCGAATGATTTCTCCCGGCGGAGAATCATTCATGCCTCCCCTGCACAACTCTCAGATATATGGTTGTATCGGTGCCAAAATGTTTTCTCCGTAGGTCGGAAGGGGTCATTAGTAATTTACGGGGTCTGCTCAAATTATCCAATGAATACCTTATTAGGGTGCTACTCCCTTCTTTATCATATATTATTTAAGCCCCGGATCGCCGTAGAGTTCTCGACACCTAATTGGTATATTTATCGCTTTTACCTTTTCCACTGAAGGGACCATACAACAAAAAATATTAGTAAAAGCCAGTCATTATTTTTAATAATAATTTTATACTTTTTAAAATGTTGAAAATATTTGTTTCTTAATAAATTGCATACAAATTTTCCTTTGAAACAATGCGCTTATGAAGTGGCTCATATAAGTGATAGAGTGACATGAATCCGTTTCAGAGGTCCCTTGTCACGTAAAGGCTTCGCGGAGACCTTAATTTTGTATTGAAAATTTGTGGATTATTATAAAAAAATAATTTTAAAGAAATTATTTAACCGTGGACAATTTTTCTCAAATTTCTTCTGTAACACATAATAATTACTTAAATGCAAGATATTCTATTCCAAGGCAAATCAAGGCACTGAAACAGTGTTATCCTTAATTTAGTAATAATCATAATTTATGTGCTCCTATCCAACAGTAATACAAAAAAATGTACATCAGAACTTCTCCAAAACCTCGATCGGATTCGCTTTACTCATTTTATCTACTTCGTACTAGCTTCGCTCGCCCACTGAATATGAAAATTATTTAATTAATATATTGTATTTATATATTTGTATTTGTACTCGCATCATTCGGTCCAGGCAGAAAAACAATTTCCAAAAAACACAACAAGACCTATTATATATTTTGTGTCAAGTTTCAGTATTCTAGTATAAGCACACTGGGAGCTACAATAATAAAAGACAAATACTAAGAGACAAATTTACAACTTGGTGAGATCTGTTCAGACGATAGATGATTTAAACTTAAAGCCTTAAACAAATAATTTGGGAGAAATCTCGGTGTTGGATTTTTAGAACTACAAAAATACTTTTCCTGTATACTAATAAAGGAATTAATATAAATTAGGAAAAGTATTTTTTTTCTATCGCCTGAATAGTTGGATGGATAAAAAGTATTTTTGATTGTTGATCTTAATTTGTACTGCCTCTATTTAAAATATTGTCAAGGCATTGATTATTGGTGACATTGAAACAAAGTAAAATGTGTCCCATGGTATAACAGTCCAAAATGTTTACTTATCCTCGCGTTCTATCGTAGTTTTCTTTATGTATACTTATATATTTATATTTATTTATTTATAATAATCCATACAACAATTTCTAATTTGCAGAATTTACAAAAAGCATAAGTTACATTGATCTACATTTTTGTAGATAAGTAATCTTGTAACAAATTGTATAATTTAGGACCAGCAACACTGTCATGTCTGAGAAGTAGGTTAGGGTTGCATGCAACGTTTGTATTTTTTTATCTGACCTACTTCTAGTATGGTACTTATAAATTAGGTATCTTAATAATTAGTTATGTTACTTGTTTATTTATTTGTTTTATTAACTAGTTAGAACTAGATGTGAGTTCGTTGCATCACGAACTCACGTCAAAAAAATACATCAAATAAAAGTATTTATTTAAAGCGAGCGAAGGGAGTCTATCACCCTTCGCTCGCTACATAGAAAATAGGGGAACATTCGCACGCTATAGTATTCTAAAGTATGAACTCAAAAAGGCTCGCTTCGCTTGCTAGTTTAGGTATCTTTAACATTTTACATGGTATAAAAAGCTCATTACGCTCATACTTACGTATCTTTAAAATTTAACATAGTTAAAAGACTCGCTTCGTTAAGCGTTATTAATTATTAATAATAATAATGTAAAAACAGCTCGCTAGATTACGTATGTTTAAAATTTTACATGTAAAAAGGCTCGCTTCGCTCGCTAGATTGCGTATATTAATAATAATAATGCATAGCAAAAAAGGCTCGCTTCGCTCGCTAGATTGGGTGTATTTATAATACTACATGGAAAAAAGGCTTACTTCGCTCGCTAGAGTGTGCATGCTGTATTACGTTTATTTATAATATTACGCAGTACAAAAAAGCTCCCTTCGCTCGCTAGAGTGTGCATATTTATAATAATAATCGGTAAGAACGGCTCGCTTCGCCCGCTAAAGTGTGCATGTTTTAAATATAAGATATTAAAACTGCTCGCTTCACTCGCTAGATTACGTATGTTTAAAATTTTACATGTAAAAAAAGGCAACAACGTTTAAAAGGTTCAAAAAATAGTTGGTTATTAGAACAAATCATCATCATCATTTAATTACTTTTTATTACTATTAAAACAGAAAGGCATTTAAAAAAAGTTTTTATTTATTTGCTTTTCATTATTATTTGTCATCCTGCGTGTTTTTTTCTTAACTTAGGCAATGATTCGGTCGAGGGAAGCGAGACAGTAAATATAATTGCCGCTGTTAAAAAAAAACTCATTTCACAGCCCAGTAGCATAAAATACTATTTATATTTACCTTCGGAATAAATTAGGAAAAATAAGAAACATCTCTTAACACATTGACTCAAACTTTCTTTCACTTCTATTCGTCGGTAAAATACAAATATTTCACGCCGTCATATAAATATCTCTCAGCACGGATTATTGACTCAAATCTCTTATGCCCAACATTGTAAGAGGGGTTTAAAAAGCGTAAAAACTATCGAGTTATAAAAAGGTATAAACTTAATTTGATTTAGTCGACGTATCCATTAGGAAAAGAAACACATAGAGGAGGGGAAAACAGTTGTGCAGAAGGGACAATCAAATAGAAGCAGTCTGGCTAATAACCCCTCTGAGGGTTGCTTCAAGTAGGGAACTCCAAATCCCATTAGCTTTAAATATATTAGAACTAAGTCGATCAATTGATAAAGTAAACTGTTTACTAGTTTATTGGATGTAGCTGGTACTGTGATTAAAGCTACCCTCAATCTTACTCTGTCTAATATTGACCGACTCAATTAGTTGATTATTAATTAAGAGTGTAAACATAACCGAAAATAATTTGAATTAAGACCCTCCTGAATAGTCATGAGTATGTGTTGGGTAATTTATTCAGGTTTTTATCCTTGTTTTAATAAAGGGCGGGGCTTCATACTGAAAACCCAGTTACACAAGATAAAATTGGAATAACACACCTTGATAAAAATTGGAACATACACTTAGACTATTATCGTAATTCTGAGTAGTGTATATATATTAGGGTGGCCCTTAAAAATTAACTTTCTTTTTTCTTTGCTCCCAACCCCTAATTTTGTTCGAATATATGAAAAAAAAAATCCATAAAAATTTCAGCCCGATCGGGGGTGATTAACAGGTGCCGCCGGGCCTTTGAAGTTTTATAGGTGTCAAATTCGTCAAAATTGTGATTTTCGTGACAATTTTTTTTTTGTGATTTTTTACATTATGTTCTAGGTAAAAACAATACCTAAACCACTAATAAGACACTATGAACTTATCATTATGACCTGAAATTATCTTAGTTTATACCTTCTCTGATATTTAATGGTGGACATATATATTTTTTCTGAAAAAATGATCAAAAAACAATTTTTTTTCTCTACACTGCAAAGTATAACTCATATAATATGTTTTTTGTTATCAATTCATTGGTATATTATGTTTTTGTATACTGTCTTCTATAATTTAAGACCAATATTTGGTTATTTATATCAAAATTAGCAGACCTAATGTGTAACATACAAAACACTGCCATCCTATCTCGCAGTAGGTGAAAGCTAAGTAATGAGTATAATAGTCCAATTCAGTTTCAAGAATTTTCAATTAGTTTTTTGGTTTGAATTTATTTTCAAACAAGCCATTATTGTGACATTTGAAACTTTGTGTGTTACCCCCTCCCGTTTGCTGACCCCCCCCCTCCCCTCTTACCTATTATGAAATATGAAATTTTTACACAA
This sequence comes from Microvelia longipes, assembly GCA_018340805.1. Classification (NCBI taxonomy): domain Eukaryota; kingdom Metazoa; phylum Arthropoda; class Insecta; order Hemiptera; family Veliidae; genus Microvelia; species Microvelia longipes. Next base: position 15,622 of record JACMZG010000120.1, on the reverse strand, counting down.
TTTTCACAAAAAATGAATTGAATAAAGAAAGGCAAGATAGGTTATAACTTTAAATACTTTTTAATACTTGTTTACCAAAATACTTTCAGGTAAAATAACCCTAGTGTCCACTTAAGGATTAAAGATGAGTGAAGGAAAATACCATGCAAGATGCAAGTGATCTAAGCAGGGGTACTATGAATGAATCATTTAAATCCCTTTGACTTACTTAAAAAAAAGTTCCAGTCTTGGTTCAGAAAACAAACTGTTACCATCAAATCTGTTTAAATTTCTTTTTTAAATCAAGTGTTTGGTTTAAGTTGTTTGTTAGTTATAAAATTACAAGTGAAAGAATTCTTCGTTCTGACCATCCTTTTTTAGTAGGTCCTGTTTCCCACCAGATTACTGGGGGCAAACTTCCAAAAAAAAAAAAAAACAGACAAGTGTGTTGTTTTATAATCTCAAAATATCAAGTTAGATGTAAACATAGTGCTGAATTAATGATGAAGGAGGTTAGCATCTTTTGGGAAAAGCAAGAATCCCTACAAAAAGAAAAGACCACTGCAGTGAGATTTTAATCAAATTATAAAACGATTGGAGTTGTCTTCAGAAAAATTCTTCTAAAACGACTGAGTTTGCTATCAGTAGTAGTTTTGCGTTTACAGACAGGCTGGATGATTTATTTGATATTGCCCATAGTGACGCCGAAAATCAAAAAAAATTCAGGAGACATAGAGTTTTTGCGGATGCAAAGAATGAAAGGCGACCTGGTGTTATGCTGGGAGTTGATATTAAGTTACACAGGGCAGATAGAGAATTGCAGAACGGAAGGAGGAAGAGTCCGTTGAAAAACTCGATGCATGGAGGATATTGATCGATCTAGTTTTGTTTGCGGAATTGCTACCAAGCACCAGCAGCAGTAGTAGCACAGGACAGTGAGGGAGATCAGATGAGCTTGTCTCTGATGCAATTTTTTCCTTCATCGTCAGGTTTTAGAGGAACTGTTGATTTTTTAATGATCGCCTAGCAGCAACGTTAGATAGGTGCAAAGTTAGAGACAGAGATGCTGTTCATATATTAGTTGCCACAGCAGAAGCGTTAGGCCATAATGCAAAGAACTTGGCAATTAACAGAAATTTAATAAGCCATGAACGATCCCAGTTTAGATTTTAGATACAATGAATTGTTAAAAACCTTTAGTTGATGATAGAATTCAGTGTGCTGTTGTGCATTGGGATGGGAAGCTTCTTTCTAATATTACAAAAGACAGTAAGATAGAAAGGTTGGCAGTTCTTATTTCATATGGCGGAAAAGACAAGTTGATGGACCATGGAGCTCCGAGCATACCACAGGCTACTAGAGCAGAATAAGCTGCCGCAGTCTATAGATGTCTTGAAGAATGGTGACTGCTTGATTCAGTTCAAGCGATGTGTTTTACACCACGGCATCGAACACCAGTAAGAACAATGGAGCTTGCAGAAATATTGAGAACCTCTAAGAAAAGGATTTTCTATACCTGCCTTGTAGGCACAACGTATTTAAAGTGGTATTAAGGGTGTATTCAATGAAGTAGTGGGACCGACTTTTGGGCCAGATGTTCCACTGTTTCTAGGTTCAGAAATTCATGGGGTCAGATAGACTCTAAAATATAGTCTTCTGATCTCAGAAGTTTAATAAGAGATATGCGTGACTTCTTCGTAAAAAGTTTCAAAGAAAACAATTAAGAGAAGATAACAGGGAGCTAATGGAGCTGGCAGTGATTTTTCTAGGAGAGACCCCGCCTCGAGGAGTGTCATTTAGAAAGCCAGGTGCTATTAGCCATGCAATATGGATGTCGAAGGCGATCTATTGTTCAAAAATTTATTATTTAGAAGTGACTTCAAGTTGTCTACCAAAAAAATCTTCGATGAGAAAAATTAACATTTTTTCTTATTAGAGTGTATTTAAGAGCATGGTATGGTGACACAAGTGCGGTAAGGCCCCAATGTCTGACTTGCATTTTATTCAGTCATTAGTCAATTACGAGGCTATAGATTCAAAATTAGCAATGCTATACTAAAAAAATGTATTAACCATTTGTTAATGATTAATAATTCGGTAAGGGAAGAGGAGGGTCAGGCAAAGGGGGAGGAAGGGGGGGGGGTAAACACAAAGTTTCAAATGTCGCAATAATGGCTTGTTTGAAAATAAATTCCAAAAAACTAATTGAAAATTCTTGAAACTGAATTGGACTATTATACTCATTACTTAGCTTTCACCTACTGCAGATAGGATGGCAGTGTTTTGTATGTTACACATTAGGTCTGCTAATTTTGGTATAAAAAACCAAATATTGGTCTTAAATTATAGAAGACAGTATACAAAATCATAATACCAATGAATTGATAACAAAAAAATATTATATGAGTCATACTTTGTAGTGTAGAGAAAACAAATTGTTTTTTGAACATTTTTCAGAAAAAATATATATGTCCACCATTAAATATCAGAGTAGTATAAACTAAGATAATTTCAGGTCATAATGATAAGTTCATAGTGTCTTATTGTGGTTTAGGTATTGTTTTTACCTAGAATAATGTAAAAAATCACAGAAAAAAAAAATTGTCACAAAATCACAATTTTGACGAATTTTGACACCTATAAAACTTTAAAGGCCCGGCGGCACTTGTTAATCACCCCCGATCGGGCTGAAATTTTTATGGAATTTTTTTTTCATATATTCAAACAAAATTAGGGGTTGGGAGCACAACATTTCTAAAAATTTTTTTTCACCCCTATAGCTAAGGGCCACCCTTATATATATATATATATATATATATATATATATATATATATATATATATATATATATATATATATCTGTGTGTGTCTATACGAATATACAAGACACAGAAAATAGAAAATTAAGGATTGGACAATACACGATGATCATCTACCAATAACTACTTGAAAATAGAGTTAAGTAAAAGGCTATAGAAACCTAAGCTGGAAAATGATTGCAATGATGTAGACGTTGATAAATGCTAAGCTCTGACACACGGAATAGAGACTAGGCGTGGAGGGTTAAAGGATTCTTTCAGAAAGGCCGGAACAGATCCTTGCTTTGAAGTGGCTTCTCAAGACTGGCCTCCTCAAAGAGTCACAGCTTATGATATTATATATATATATATATATGTGTGTGTGTGTGTGTGTGTGTGTGTGTGTGTGTGTGTGTGTGTGTGTGTGTGTGTGTGTGTGTGTGTATAAACACTGCATTTTGTGTGAAAGGTTAGAGGTAATCCGTAAATTAAAAACAAAAATTGCATTGTATGTTACAGGTGTGGAAGAAAGGAACAGCGTGAGCAATAAACAGAGGAGGAGTCGAACTAATTTTACTTTAGAGCAATTAAATGAACTTGAAAGATTATTCGACGAGACTCATTACCCTGATGCCTTTATGCGAGAGGAACTTAGTCAGAGGCTAGGACTGTCTGAAGCCAGGGTTCAGGTTGGTTTTATTTTGTTATTGTCCTGTTTTTTTCCTTTACTATTGTTAGGAGTAGTCTCGTATGTAACATAACGTTTTAATTTTAATGTCATGGTAGAATTAGATCGTTTATAACAAGGATCTAAAAATGACATAAACGCTAAATATCTATACTTTTAATACCAACACATCTATCTTTCTTGGGGAGGCTGAAACTTATTAACAGATCTGTACGATATGCCATATCAATCGGTCTAGGTCGAGGTTTACCTAGAACCTGCATGTCTTGGTAAACCACCAGAGGTCGGTCTGGTCTAGGGAATGCTCTAAGTAAGAGGATTAGGTCTCTGAACTGGCTCCTGTTGATGTGATTTGAATTATCTCATATGGATTTAATTCCGTCTCATAGAGTTCCCTTGAGACTTATGTGTATTGTTTAAAGCTAAATTGGGGCTGAAATTGGACTTATCGTCTAGTTAATGGAGCTGCAACTTATTCTACTCTGTTTTGTTTGACCTTTCCTTGTGCTTCACTCACTAGAAACGCTTCTTGGATCATATCTGCGAACTCAGATTCGGATAAGTTATCCAAACCTGAGTTTACTCTTAACGTAAGGGGTTCTCGAGTCCGGAGAGTAAGATCAAACATAACCTTAACTTTTGTCTCTTCTTCTTCTGAGCTCGTAACACCCTTTTATCCTTGGCCCAATCAAATTGGAGTTAAGGTGAAACAGTGAGTATCGTGCTTCGAAACATTGAGCCAACCAGTAGTTTAGATATCAATTTTCCTTTTGCTAGAAGTGTAGAACGTAAAGGCGAAGACGTTAATAGCTCTCACCATAGTTCATCCTCTTTTTATAATAGATTTTTAATTGTCATTACCGCGGCTTCCGCGGTAATGAAAAGTGATGAAGAAATGGAGAAAGTGTAGCACATTTCTCTTAAAAATTCTCCACTTCCTGGCTGCACGACATCTATTGTGTCAGCGAAGTGACAGTCGGTAATCAGTGACGACCAAATATAGATTTTATAAGTTTTATAACTTCTTGGGATCATAAACTTGTTAGATTGCATACCTCCAAATGATTCATAAATAGCATACCACTACTATCCAGTAGTGGTATGCTAGACATGATTATCCAATCATGTCTATTCCAACGAAATAAATCTGCACCTACCATTTCCCAAGGTCTTAACCGTTGCTCTTTTGGCGTTTGGGGTTCCGTAAGATTTATTCTTTGTTAAATAAATGTACGAATTTAAATAAATCAGCGTATCCTACATTAATAATCCATTGACGACGCTAAACAATTAGCGATAGGAAAAATTGTCTTAGATCCGAGGTGACATTTCTGATTTATTCCTTGGCCAACCCTGTTTAACGAAGCTCTAATCTTCTCGGGTAAGGCCGTCGGCATGTTGTTCTCTTCTTGATACCGTTATTCAGTCATACATAAATCACCAGTAACATCAACTCAGTAGTTTGAGTATGTCTACTTCTTCTTCCTAATTTTTTAGATTATTTAAATTTTCATTTCCCTCTTTTACTTTAGTTCTAGCTATAGTAAATTAGGTAAGAAACAAACTTTCTCCGATTTAATCATCCTATAGTGTGTAAGTAAATGGAAGTGATCTGATTCGAAATCTTTATAGTAGTCCTGACAAATCGGCTTCTAAAATATAGTTTAAAAATCTTTCACTCGCTACGTGAGATTTAAAGCTTATTTTCGACTTGCCCTTGTTGCGTTTCCGTTGGAGTCATCGACGCGTAATTAACTGTGGCCTACCAACCGTCTTTTAGAGCTTCTGCTCTAGTCCTGCTCAGCCCATAGGATGATAAATTTTTTAACATACGAGTTTCTAAATTTGCATCGAACTAGTGGTTCAATAACCATTTTTTGCTTCTCTAAAAGCATGAGCTTGAGCACTTTCGCTAGATCTGATTACGAAAAAATCTCTTTTTCTGAGAGGTTATTTCATACTGGATCGGGTTTCTTTCCGTGACTACTAATGATAAAACCTCAGAACTTTACTTCTGGTAATCGAAATTTACATTTACTTACATACTAATAGGGCTTATCAAACTGCAGTTTGTTTATTGCCACGACAACTTCTTTTCTCCGTTTAACTCTATCCATCCAGCCTTATTAGGTAAATTTACATTTACTAAAATTTAATATTCTGTAATTCAGTTTCTTCAGAAGTAAGTTTCTTAGGAGCGTCATGCTCTTCCAACTTCTTTATCTTAGACCAAGATACCATCCTTCATTATAACAGTTCCTCCTGTGTCTTCTATAGCTGGCGACACCATTAGTTAGAACAGCTTTCTAGCTGATGTCATTCCCATAAGAAGTCGGTTGAAGACATACCTATCAATAGGTCTAAGCAATGCTGTCAAATGTTTGCATTCCTCAGATGAATGCATTTAGTAAAAACTAGTTGTAGAATCTAAATTTAAGAATACTTTGGATCTATTTAATCGTGCTAAACATTCATCTATTCACGAAATTGTATGCCGTTTGCAGAGCACTGGTTCATTAAATTTGGTACATAGAAAATAGCGTCATTATTTGGTTTAGGGACTACTACCATTGCCGCAAACCAGGGAGCAGGACATTCGATAGATGATGTTTCTTTGCCAGAGAAGTTTTGACTCAAATTTTCTTAACAATTGAATAGATGACGCTTGTCTGAAAAATTATCTATCAGATACTAAAGTTTAATTTTTGTAATTTTTGTGAACAATTTTTCTTCGATTACTCTCACTTTGGCGCGTAATCGACTTTCATTACCCCTTTTCAGTTGATCGCGGCTTCAGCTTGCTGCGGACGACCGTACTTTAGTGCCATCGTTTAGCGATAGGACAACGTTGTCGTGTAGTTCACATTAGAGGCGCGTCCGCCACAGGCTCGTCGCTAGCCAAAACTCGTAGGGGGGGGGGGGAATCCCTCAGGGGGGGCAAAATTCACGTATCTACTAGGGAATTCCACTAAAATCTACATCGTCAGAGATGGCGAAATTTTTTCTAGGAGGGAAATGCCCCCTGGCCCCTACCTGGCTACGGGCCTGCCGCCAAACTTCCATTAGAAAGGCAAAAGTTACACGTGCTATTTTGACCTGAACAGATATTTCCTCCGTGTAAGTTACATTTATAACCAGTACTTTTAACTCCCGGGGTGTTATCTTGTGCTTCCTATCTTGGTTGATTTCTGTATCGTTGGACTTATCTCCGTGTACAATCAGTTGCTGTTCTTTGAGGACCTCCGCCTTTCGGGCTCTCTGAACTGCTTTATCTAATGTTTATTCAAAGTCTAGTAGTAACCATTCTGTCTAGTTCATTTATCCTAATAGTATGGTCTACTTGCCAGGCTTGACCTCCTCGCCCCCCCCCCCCCTTCATCTATAATTATCTTTTAAATTTGTCGACTGGTTCTCCAGGGTTTTGAACTCGCATATTGAGCTTTCATAGATCATATTTTTACGACTCCCGATATGATCATTGACGTTTGTAAATACTTTCTGTAACGATCTAATTTAAATGTCTTAAGACATAACAAGAATTTAATAATCACATAAGCTCTAATATTTATAATACCAACAGAGTTATCATTATAAGCAACTGTAACGTAACGACTCTTAAATTATCGTAGAGTTCAGGGGTGATTTTCTTCCGCATAAGCGGCATGCACTATTTAGCTATACGATTATCGTGGCAGCCATTGGTCAAGGTGTAATTTAATATATTTAAGGTTTCATGTATAAGATGTAATAACTTCTTTATTTGCAAAAAATATTAGACAGTTTCAGAAATCTCTTTTATTATACTAACCTGACTAATTAACCTAATGCTACTTTCTCTCGACTCCACTTCAGGAGGGGTTTTATTTTAAAAAAAAATCGTACACTTTACTAAATTTAATCTTACTAAAGTTATATACAAGTTGTAAATTGAATAGGAGATAGAAAAAGGATGATATAATTCGTAGGAACAATTGACTGTGAACCTACCTCATAAGTGTAATTTTCTATTGAAAATTATCTAAAAGGAAGAGAAAGAGCAAATCTGGATCATTGTCAAAGAGAGGACATATTTAAAAATTATTATCAGCATGTGATATTATTTGTCAAATGTCAAAGGTAACATAATTAGGTTTAACAGAAGTTAGTATGATTGAAAGATCACAATCGTATTTGGGTTTTAACTAGTGTGATAAAAGCTTATTTCCAAGATTTAATATGTGGCAAGCTGTAGTTTGACACAGAAGGTACTGTCATTTTACAGATATATATCAAGAAAACAGTCGGAATCGATATCCTCTAATTTTTTCTCCACTTCCGTCTTCCGGACAACCTCATAATCGTCAATTTTCGATGCGAATTCCCTAAAAACTGATACAACCAGTCAGTTTCTATTATTTATACTACAACTGACGAATAGAATTAGTTTATGTTGTTACCTGAAAAAAATTACCGTTAAAAAATTAATCAGTTAAAATTACAATTTTAACTTTTTTGCTCAAGTTGAAAATACAATTTTATTTTTATTTTGCTAAAAAGTTTTAGCAAAATAAAAAGTTTAAACTCTTTAGCTTATTACAATCAGTTAAATTTACAACCAGCTTCTATTATTTATACTACAACTGACAAATAGAGTCGGTTTATGTTATTACCTAAAAAAATGACCAATAGATTAGACTTTAAATTGATTAACGATTAAAATCGTTAAACATAATAAAATACAGTAAAGGCGTGTTTGAAGGACAAATTAACGACTTGATTAGATTAAAACTTGAAATTGACTTTAAAAAGCTATATTGAAATTGAAGGCCTTTATAAAAAGCCTACGTGGAATCCCCCATTTTAATTATTTCAATTAACTTAAAAGTAATGTCAGTCGCCTAAAGGGAGTCTTAAGCTGGCTTAATGTCTTTCTTAAAGAGCTATTGAATGTTAGGTGACAAATGGGCTGAGAAGCTTTTACACTGGCTGTCCTGAGTTAAGGGTTCTTACACCAATCTGGCTAATATTTAATGTGATAAACCAATACAAATAAATCTCTGTTATATCATTATTGTCTCTTATACTTTGCTGTTAATGATATTTTATGATTTATTTTTTTATTGTTGCGAATTTTCGCTGTAATTAACTGCCGTATTTATTTTATTTTTACTTTTCCTTATTTATACCATAGCATTTATATAGGAAAAATATTGTGTTTGCAAAAAATTCCGAAACCGATGTTTCACCTGAATTATCCGTTTCATGTGTTTTAAGACCTTCTGAGTGTTTTTGTTTTTAAATTTGTTTGTCTGTAATGAATCTGTTATCATCGTGTTTCCTCCTGTAATCTCCTATTGTATTCATTCTAGAGATTTGACTCTTAGTACAAAAACCAAGACGTAATGGCCTACATTGAATCTCTTGAAAAATTGATGCTACAAATGTCTTTATGTGTGTGTGTGTCCATCGTAGTTCCAAGCTTATTTATGCTAGAGTTGAAAAAATACGTGGTAATAAAACTTAGTACAAAAATCAATCTGTAGGTTTAGTTGTGCTATCCGGAAAATTATTTTTAAATTTATTTATAATTTTTAAATTATCCGTCATTAACCGGCCAGAATGATTTAGCAAAATTTTCGAAAATTTATCAAAAACAAAGAAAAATGTTTCGATTGATTTGAGATTTTGAACCACCTTAGTCATATGTATAAACCGACATGTGTGCCAAGTGTTATGTCATTATTAGTGTTATGTTATGAATTAAATTGATTCGATTTTTTGTCAAATAACATGTTCATGTGTTAAAAAATTATAAAAAATGGAATGATAATCTAATTGAGTTTGAAACCTGGCACAAGTTTATCCCTTTTGTGCTAAATAAGTATACTAAATACTAAGTACTAAATAAGTATACTAAATACTAAGTACTAAATAAGTATACTTAATATTAAGTACTAAATAAGTATACTAAATACTAAATAAGTATACTAAATACTAAATAAGTATACTGAGCTTCCTATTAATACACCAAGTATGTTAACGGGGTTTGTTTAGTAACAAATGTTTAGTAACATTATACGAAGTCAGTGCCGGGATTGGTCACTGCTCGGAATAAAAAGATTTAACTTATTGTTTGAGGACGAGCGAAGCAAGTTTGAAGTTGTGAGAATAAGCGTAGCGAATCCGATATGATAAGGAAAAGCTCCGAAGTACTTTGATTTTTTTTCTGATCCTCGTGTGTATAATACAGTACAATAATATAAGAATACATATACAGTAATGAGTATAATACTCATATACTGCCGTACTCGTAATGGCAATTCATTTATGCTAGAGAGATGAAACTTGGTTAAAAAGAAGCTCTGTTTAGCTGTGCTATCCGAATAATAATTTTTTATTACGTCATTAACCCGCAATAATTACGGAATATTTTGTCATTGGCATGCATTTATAAGAACAACAAATGTGCTATCATTATTATGATTACTTCAATTTTTATTGAATGACTTGTTAACGTTTTTAAAAAAATTGTCAAAAATCGAAAAATAATCTAATTAATACAAATATGTCCGTTGATTTAATTAATAAATATACTAAATTTCGTGTCACTACGGCAAGTATGAAACTAAAGTATGTGTTGGATCATAAATGTTAAACAGCATCTGACGAGCGAAGTGAGTCTGAAGAGGTATTGCAGTTAAGAATCTAACAAATTTTATTTTCTGTGGACGAGCGAAGCGATTTCGGAGTAGGGAATATGAGCGTAGCGTATTCGATGTGATGAGGAAAAGTTCCGAGGTACCCCCTACTAAATCCGATTTTTTAGTTTAAATTAAAACTAAAACGGGTAATAAAATCGCTACATTTAAGTAATAGTTACCCATAAAAATATTTCTTTGATTTTAAGACGAAATAAATATTGCTTCATTATAAAGTTGTCGGGCTACCATGAGGAAGTGGGAGTATTCATAAGTGTAAAAACATTTTTTCATATGTCTACAGATTCATTCTCAGCGAATCTAGAAATGTTCCATGATACATAAATATCTAAGGCAAATTTTACCATATTTGTTTCATAAAGTTTATTTCATTTTAGGTTTGGTTTCAAAATAGAAGAGCAAAATGCAGGAAGCACGAATCCCAATTACACAAGAGTGCTCCTACAGGTAATGTTTCACTTTATTTTTCAAAAATGCTGTTTGTAGTTAAAATGCTAGAGCAGGAATCCACCCAACCTCTGCTGGATCCATGAATTGGACATACAAAATTTTAATTTTGCTATTGTTCCATAACTCCCTATTTTACTATCTCCATAAAAACAATTTTCTTCAGCACGCTATGTTGGCACGTTAGGTCTTAAAATTTTGAAAAATGAATAAATAGGATGTTTCTTCATTATAAGTTTAGATTATACTTGTCTTAGTTTCAGAAAATAAATGAAATATAAGAACACAGAGTAATTCTCATTGTTCTTGAGATAGAGCCATCTTTGTAATTACAAATTTGACTGAAAATTACATTTTTGTGAATGTTGAGATACTAATTATTCTAAAACATCAAGACATTATTCATAGGCAATTCTAAGGGAGGGCGGCTAGGGGACTAACTCCCCCGGTTTTATTTAGCCCCCCCTCCAAAAAAATAAAATAACATATTGTCTTTTTTGCTAGTAAAACTAAAATTATATTTAACTTATTTAAAATATCTTAACAAACTAAATAATAAATTTAATAAATATATACACATTGTATATTAATTTTTTACTTTACTTATTAAAGTAAAGTATTAAACAATACTTTACTTTTACTTTATTAATTATCTTTTTACTAAACATTACTTTAAATATGTTTGTTCAGCAACCAAATTTTACCAATCAACATAATTAACATTTTTAGATTCGTTTTTACTTAGAAATTAAATAAGAAGATAGAATGATCCCTATGTTTTAGTGATAAAAATAAATCAGAGGCGTATTTTAGGCTTAGCCACCTCCGTGGCCGAGGTCGTTAGAGCGTTAGTCTTTACACTGAATTTTGACACCCATGGAGGTCAAAATCCCATGGGGTTCGCATCGCAGGTTACGCTCTCAGTTTAGAAGATTATTGTTTTTGATCAATTATCTCCAACTTTAGAATACACTTTGAGCGTAACGGTTACTACTACCACCCGAGGTGGTTCCCGCAGGGGTTATCTCTGATGAGGCGCAAGGCTCAAAACGGGCATTATTATATAATATTGTATCAGGCGTACATAGTAGGCGTATGTACTCCAGGACATTTATAGTATGGTTAAAACCAGCCCACTAATAGATGGTTTTGAGATCAAATAATTTAACACGCCGCTAGCTGCTGAATAGAATAGCAAGAGATATTTAGCCTCTTGCCTACTTCGCGACCGCTTGTTTGTCCTGTAGCAGTCCATCGTTTAAGTAGTTGTGTAAGTGGCGTAATGCCACAATACTAGCGAATTTCTAAATGTATTTGTCAAAAAATGTAATTTGCTTACACAAAATTATAAATGGCAAACGGTAAAATCGGAAATTATACATAGTTATATATATATGATATTTATGATATATGCTTTGTGAATTTTAAAGATATTTTTAAAACAATATCTTAAAAATCGCACATCACTAAAAATGTGTGTATGATGTCACATTTTTATATTGAGCTCTAGAGCTTAATACTATCGAATTCAATCAAAACAAGGCTGAAATTAAAGCATCAATTGCCTAGTATTGTCCGACCTGATATATTTTTAATATTATGCTTCGCCAGCCATTTTGATAAATTTTAATTAATTGTTAAATTATTTTAAAAAATGCATAAATTAGATGTTTTGCCTTTTTTGGCGGTTCCATGGCGATCATAGTTAAAAATAAATTATTTTTTTTTATCTGACCTTTCGAAACAAAAATCGAGAATAGCGTTATATTGCTAGGAAGCTGCTATTAAATTATCAAAGAAGGGATCTGCTAAAACAAGGTGGTTATGAATTTCAATATGTATGCTTGACTGTGGGTTGTTAAAAAACAGGTCTGCCACCCCTAGATCTCTACTAATTCAATCACTATGTAATCGGCTGTAACGGCCCCCTTGGGATACACTACCCTAACAAATTACTACCCAACTTTCAATGAATATATTGCTCGGATTAATGAACGGATGCTATCTCTCTACGTTCCTGTTTTATTCAATCAAATAAATCAGAGAAATAATAGTTTGAATGGAATGACACACCGAACTTTTAATGTGATTAAGTTTTTTCAACAAATTATACGGATATTAACAGTGCATTGTTTTCTCGTTCTAATTTAGCAATTGTAATTTATTTTTAGTTAAAAAAAATATTAAAAATTATTTAATTTTATATGAGAATTAGTAATAAGTATAAATGATACTTAATAGTCATTTGTATTGTTTTAAAAACGTGCAAAAGTTTCGTTTATTTCCCACTGTAGTGTATCTAAATATTCAATAATGAGCTAATGGTTATTAAGTTGAACTAAAATGTTATTATTGTAATGTAAAGTTCAAAAAAGTTTCGTGCAACAGGTTCGTACTTTATTCCCACTGTTTATGAGCTAATGAGTTATTTAGTTGAACTAATGTTATTATGTAATGTAAAGTACTCAAAGCTAGGTTTTCTAGGTTCGAATCGTAGTACCAGCAATATTTGTTTATGAGCTGATAAGGTTATTCAAATTGAAATAAATGTTAGGAGTGTAATGTAAAGTACTCAAAGCTAGGTTTTCTAGGTTCGAATCGTGGTACCAGCAATATTTGTTTATGAGCTAATGATGTTATTTAAGTTGAACTAAATGTTATTATTGTAATGTAAAGTACTCAAAGCTAGGTTTTCTAGGTTCGATCGTAGTACCAGCAATATTTGTTTATGAGCTATAAGGTTATTCAAATTGAAATAAATGTTAGGAGTGTAATGTAAAGTACTCAAAGCTAGGTTTTCTAGGTTCGAATCGTGGTACCAGCAATATTTGTTTATGAGCTAATGATGTTATTTAAGTTGAACTAAATGTTATTTTGTAATGTAAAGTACTCAAAGCTAGGTTTTCTAGGTTCGAATCGTTAGTACAGCAATATTTGTTTATGAGCTGATAGGTTATTCAAATTGAAATAATGTTAGGATTGTAATGTAAAGTACTCAAAGCTAGGTTTTCTAGGTTCGAATCGTGGTACCAGCAATATTTGTTTATGAGCTAATGATGTTATTTAAGTTGAACTAAATGTTATTATTGTAATGTAAAGTACTCAAAGCTAGGTTTTCTAGGTTCGAATCGTAGTACCAGCAATATTTGTTTATGAGCTGATGAGGTTATTCAAATTGAAATAAATGTTAGGATTGTAATGTAAAGTACTCAAAGCTAGGTTTTCTAGGTTCGAATCGTGTACCAGCAATTTTGTTTATGAGCTAATATGTTATTTAAGTTGAAACTAAATGTTATATTGTAATGTAAAGTACTCAAAGCTAGGTTTTCTAGGTTCGAATCGTGGTACCAGAAATATTTGTTATGACTAATGATGTTATTAGTTGAAATAAATGTTATTATTGTAATGTAAAGTACTCAAAGCTAGGTTTTCTAGGTTCGAATCGTAGTACCAGCAATATTTGTTTATGAGCTGATAAGGTTATTCAAATTGATATAAATGTTAGGATTGTAATGTAAAGTACTCATAGCTAGGTTTTCTAGGTTCGAATCGTGGTACCAGCAATATTTGTTTATGAGCTAATGATGTTATTTAAGTTGAACTAAATGTTATTATTGTGTAATGTAAAGTACTCAAAGCTAGGTTTTCTAGGTTCGAATCGTAGTACCAGCAATATTTGTTTATGAGCTGATAAGGTTATTCAAATTGAAATAAATGTTAGGAGGTAATGTAAAGTACTCAAGCTAGGTTTTCTAGGTTCGAATCGTGGTACCAGAAATATTTGTTTATGAGCTAATGATGTTATTTAAGTTGAACTAAATGTTATTATTGTAATGTAAAGTACTCAAAGCTAGGTTTTCTAGGTTCGAATCGTAGTACCAGCAATATTTGTTTATGAGCTGATAAGTTATTCAAATTGATAAATGTTAGGAATTGTAATGTAAAGTACTCAAGCTAGGTTTTCTAGGTTCGAATCGTGGTACAGCAATATTGTTTATGAGCTAATGATGTTATTTAAGTTGAACTAAATGTTATTATTGTAATGTAAAGTACTCAAGCTATTTTCTAGGTTCGAATAGGTACCAGCAATATTTGTTTATGAGCTGATAAGGTTATTCAAATTGAAATAAATGTTAGGATTGTAATGTAAAGGTACTCAAAGCTAGGTTTCTAGGTTCGAATCGTGTACCAGCAATATTTGTTTATGAGCTAATGATGTTATTTAAGTTGAACTAAATGTTATTATTGTAATGTAAAGTACTCAAAGCTAGGTTTTCTAGGTTCGAACGTGGTACCAGAATATTTGTTTATGAGCTAATGATGTTATTTAAGTTGAACTAAATGTTATTATTGTAATGTAAAGTACTCAAAGCTAGGTTTTCTAGGTTCGAATCGTAGTACCAGCAATATTTGTTTATGAGCTGATAGGTATTCAATTGAAATAAATGTTTAGGATTGTAATGTAAAGTACTCAAAGCTAGGTTTTCTAGGTTCGAATCGTGGTACCAGCAATATTTGTTTATGAGCTAATGATGTTATTTAAGTTGAACTAAATGTTATTATTGTAATGTAAAGTACTCAAAGCTAGTTTTCTAGGGTCGAATCGTAGTACCAGCAATATTGTTTATGAGGCTTGATAAGGTTTATTCAAAATTGAAATTAATGTAGAGTGTAATGTAAAGTACTCAAAGCTAGGTTTTCTAGGTTCGAATCGTGGTACCAGAAATATTTGTTTATGAGCTAATGATGTTATTAAGTTGAACTAAATGTTATTTGTAATGTAAAGTACTCAAAGCTAGGTTTTCTAGGTTCGAATCGTAGTAGTACAGCATATTTGTTTATGAGCTATAAGGGTTATTCAAATTGAAATAAATGTTAGGAGTGTAATGTAAAGTACTCAAAGCTAGGTTTCTAGTTCGAATACGTGGTAACCAGCAATATTTGTTTATGAGCTTAATAATGTTATTTAAGTTGAACTAAATGTTATTATTGGTAATGTAAAGATCAAAAGC
>JACMZG010001209.1:0-11667 GCA_018340805.1 Microvelia longipes | reverse complement strand
TCTAAAGTAGAAAACCAAAGTTTTCTCGTGTTTCCCGTCTAAAATGCATGAAAAACACTGTTCTATTGCTGAATATTGTTAGGAAATAGATTGAAACAAATCTGCCGATGCTTCTACAATTCTTGATGGAAATCGCTTATTTCTCTAATGTTATTGTTTAAAGCGTATTTAAGCGTTAAAATGATCAAAATAAGCATGAAAATCACTATTTTAATAACTGGATTTCGATCAGAGAACCACAGTAAATCACACAAAGTACAACTTATGCAATATGTCTGGAACGAATCTAAAGTAGAAAACCAAAGTTTTCTCGTGTTTCCCACGTCTAAAATGCATGAAATAACACTGTTCTATTGCTGAATATTGTTAGGAAATAGATTGAAACAAATCTGCCGATGGCTTCTACAATTCTTGATGGAAATCGCTTATTTCTCTAATGTTATTGTTTAAAGCGTATTTAAGCGTTTAAAATGATCAAAATAAGCATGAAAATCACTATTTTAATAACTGGATTTCGATCAGAGAACCACAGTAAATCACACAAAGTACAACTTATGCAATATGTCTGGAACGAATCTAAAGTAGAAAACCAAAGTTTTCTCGTGTTTCCACTCTAAAATGCATGAAATAACACTGTTCTATTGCTGAATATTGTTAGGAAATAGATTGAAACAAATCTGCCGATGGCTTCTACAATTCTTGATGGAAATCGCTTATTTCTCTAATGTTATTGTTTAAAGCGTATTTAAGCGTTTAAAATGATCAAAATAAGCATGAAAATCACTATTTTAATAACTGGATTTCGATCAGAGAACCACAGTAAATCACACAAAGTACAACTTATGCAATATGTCTGGAACGAATCTAAAGTAGAAAACCAAAGTTTTCTCGTGTTTTCCACTCTAAAATGCATGAAATAACACTGTTCTATTGCTGAATATTGTTAGGAAATAGATTGAAACAAATCTGCCGATGGCATCTACAATTCTTGATGGAAATCGCTTATTTCTCTAATGTTATTGTTTAAAGCGTATTTAAGCGCTTAAAACGATCAAAATAAGCATGAAAATCACTATTTTAATAACTGGATTTCGATCAGAGAACCACAGTAAATCACACAAAGTACAACTTATGTAATATGTCTGGAACGAATCTAAAGTAGAAAACCAAAGTTTTCTCGTGTTTCCCACTCTAAAATGCATGAAATAACACTGTTCTATTGCTGAATATTGTTAGGAAATAGATTGAAACAAATCTGCCGATGGCATCTACAATTCTTGATGGAAATCGCTTATTTCTCTAATGTTATTGTTTAAAGCGTATTTAAGCGTTTAAAACGATCAAAATAAGCATGAAAATCACTATTTTAATAACTGGATTTCGATCAGAGAACCACAGTAAATCACACAAAGTACAACTTATGTAATATGTCTGGAACGAATCTAAAGTAGAAAACCAAAGTTTTCTCGTGTTTCCACGTCTAAAATGCATGAAATAACACTGTTCTATTGCTGAATATTGTTAGGAAATAGATTGAAACAAATCTGCGATGGCTTCTACAATTCTTGATGGAAATCGCTTATTTCTCTAATGTTATTGTTTAAAGCGTATTTAAGCGCTTAAAACGATCAAAATAAGCATGAAAATCACTATTTAATAACTGGATTTCGATCAGAGAACCACAGTAAATCACACAAAGTACAACTTATGTAATATGTCTGGAACGAATCTAAAGTAGAAAACCAAAGTTTTCTCGTGTTTCCCACTCTAAAATGCATGAAATAACACTGTTCTATTGCTGAATATTGTTAGGAAATAGATTGAAACAAATCTGCCGATGGCTTCTACAATTCTTGATGGAAATCGCTTATTTCTCTAATGTTATTGTTTAAAGCGTATTTAAGCGCTTAAAACGATCAAAATAAGCATGAAAATCACTATTTTAATAACTGGATTTCGATCAGAGAACACAGTAAATCACACAAAGTACAACTTATGTAATATGTCTGGAACGAATCTAAAGTAGAAAACCAAAGTTTTCTCGTGTTTCCCACTCTAAAATGCATGAAAAACACTGTTCTATTGCTGAATATTGTTAGGAAATAGATTGAAACAAATCTGCCGATGGCTTCTACAATTCTTGATGGAAATCGCTTATTTCTCTAATGTTATTGTTTAAAGCGTATTTAAGCGCTTAAAATGATCAAAATAAGCATGAAAATCACTATTTTAATAACTGGATTTCGATCAGAGAACCACAGTAAATCACACAAAGTACAACTTATGCAATATGTCTGGAACGAATCTAAAGTAGAAAACCAAAGTTTTCTCGTGTTTCCCACGCTAAAATGCATGAAATAACACTGTTCTATTGCTGAATATTGTTAGGAAATAGATTGAAACAAATCTGCCGATGGCATCTACAATTCTTGATGGAAATCGCTTATTTCTCTAATGTTATTGTTTAAAGCGTATTTAAGCGCTTAAAACGATCAAAATAAGCATGAAAATCACTATTTTAATAACTGGATTTCGATCAGAGAACCACAGTAAATCACAAAGTACAACTTATGCAATATGTCTGGAACGAATCTAAAGTAGAAAACCAAAGTTTTCTCGTGTTTCCACGTCTAAAATGCATGAAATAACACTGTTCTATTGCTGAATATTGTTAGGAAATAGATTGAAACAAATCTGCCGATGGCATCTACAATTCTTGATGGAAATCGCTTATTTCTCTAATGTTATTGTTTAAAGCGTATTTAAGCGCTTAAAATGATCAAAATAAGCATGAAAATCACTATTTTAATAACTGGATTTCGATCAGAGAACCACAGTAAATCACACAAAGTACAACTTATGCAATATGTCTGGAACGAATCTAAAGTAGAAAACCAAAGTTTTCTCGTGTTTCCACGCTAAAATGCATGAAATAACACTGTTCTATTGCTGAATATTGTTAGGAAATAGATTGAAACAAATCTGCCGATGGCATCTACAATTCTTGATGGAAATCGCTTATTTCTCTAATGTTATTGTTTAAAGCGTATTTAAGCGTTTAAAACGATCAAAATAAGCATGAAAATCACTATTTTAATAACTGGATTTCGATCAGAGAACCACAGTAAATCACACAAAGTACAACTTATGCAATATGTCTGGAACGAATCTAAAGTAGAAAACCAAAGTTTTCTCGTGTTTCCACGTCTAAAATGCATGAAATAACACTGTTCTATTGCTGAATATTGTTAGGAAATAGATTGAAACAAATCTGCCGATGGCTTCTACAATTCTTGATGGAAATCGCTTATTTCTCTAATGTTATTGTTTAAAGCGTATTTAAGCGCTTAAAACGATCAAATAAGCATGAAAATCACTATTTTAATAACTGGATTTCGATCAGAGAACCACAGTAAATCACACAAAGTACAACTTATGCAATATGTCTGGAACGAATCTAAAGTAGAAAACCAAAGTTTTCTCGTGTTTCCCACGCTAAAATGCATGAAATAACACTGTTCTATTGCTGAATATTGTTAGGAAATAGATTGAAACAAATCTGCCGATGGCTTCTACAATTCTTGATGGAAATCGCTTATTTCTCTAATGTTATTGTTTAAAGCGTATTTAAGCGCTTAAAACGATCAAAATAAGCATGAAAATCACTATTTTAATAACTGGATTTCGATCAGAGAACCACAGTAAATCACACAAAGTACAACTTATGCAATATGTCTGGAACGAATCTAAAGTAGAAAACCAAAGTTTTCTCGTGTTTCCACTCTAAAATGCATGAAATAACACTGTTCTATTGCTGAATATTGTTAGGAAATAGATTGAAACAAATCTGCCGATGGCATCTACAATTCTTGATGGAAATCGCTTATTTCTCTAATGTTATTGTTTAAAGCGTATTTAAGCGCTTAAAACGATCAAAATAAGCATGAAAATCACTATTTTAATAACTGGATTTCGATCAGAGAACCACAGTAAATCACACAAAGTACAACTTATGCAATATGTCTGGAACGAATCTAAAGTAGAAAACCAAAGTTTTCTCGTGTTTCCCACGCTAAAATGCATGAAATAACACTGTTCTATTGCTGAATATTGTTAGGAAATAGATTGAAACAAATCTGCCGATGGCATCTACAATTCTTGATGGAAATCGCTTATTTCTCTAATGTTATTGTTTAAAGCGTATTTAAGCGCTTAAAATGATCAAAATAAGCATGAAAATCACTATTTTAATAACTGGATTTCGATCAGAGAACCACAGTAAATCACACAAAGTACAACTTATGTAATATGTCTGGAACGAATCTAAAGTAGAAAACCAAAGTTTTCTCGTGTTTCCACGCTAAAATGCATGAAATAACTGTTCTATTGCTGAATATTGTTAGGAAATAGATTGAAACAAATCTGCCGATGGCTTCTACAATTCTTGATGGAAATCGCTTATTTCTCTAATGTTATTGTTTAAAGCGTATTTAAGCGCTTAAAACGATCAAAATAAGCATGAAAATCACTATTTTAATAACTGGATTTCGATCAGAGAACCACAGTAAATCACACAAAGTACAACTTATGCAATATGTCTGGAACGAATCTAAAGTAGAAAACCAAAGTTTTCTCGTTTCCACGTCTAAAATGCATGAAATAACACTGTTCTATTGCTGAATTGTTAGGAAATAGATTGAAACAAATCTGCCGATGGCATCTACAATTCTTGATGGAAATCGCTTATTTCTCTAATGTTATTGTTTAAAGCGTATTTAAGCGCTTAAAACGATCAAAATAAGCATGAAAATCACTATTTTTAATAACTGGATTTCGATCAGAGAACCACAGTAAATCACACAAAGTACAACTTATGCAATATGTCTGGAACGAATCTAAAGTAGAAAACCAAAGTTTTCTCGTGTTTCCACGCTAAAATGCATGAAATAACACTGTTCTATTGCTGAATATTGTTAGGAAATAGATTGAAACAAATCTGCCGATGGCATCTACAATTCTTGATGGAAATCGCTTATTTCTCTAATGTTATTGTTTAAAGCGTATTTAAGCGCTTAAAATGATCAAAATAAGCATGAAAATCACTATTTTAATAACTGGATTTCGATCAGAGAACCACAGTAAATCACACAAAGTACAACTTATGCAATATGTCTGGAACGAATCTAAAGTAGAAAACCAAAGTTTTCTCGTGTTTTCCACGCTAAAATGCATGAAATAACACTGTTCTATTGCTGAATATTGTTAGGAAATAGATTGAAACAAATCTGCCGATGGCTTCTACAATTCTTGATGGAAATCGCTTATTCTCTAATGTTATTGTTTAAAGCGTATTTAAGCGCTTAAAATGATCAAAATAAGCATGAAAATCACTATTTTAATAACTGGATTTCGATCAGAGAACCACAGTAAATCACACAAAGTACAACTTATGCAATATGTCTGGAACGAATCTAAAGTAGAAAACCAAAGTTTTCTCGTGTTTCCACGCTAAAATGCATGAAATAACACTGTTCTATTGCTGAATATTGTTAGGAAATAGATTGAAACAAATCTGCCGATGGCATCTACAATTCTTGATGGAAATCGCTTATTTCTCTAATGTTATTGTTTAAAGCGTATTTAAGCGCTTAAAATGATCAAAATAAGCATGAAAATCACTATTTTAATAACTGGATTTCGATCAGAGAACCACAGTAAATCACACAAAGTACAACTTATGCAATATGTCTGGAACGAATCTAAAGTAGAAAACCAAAGTTTTCTCGTGTTTTCCACGTCTAAAATGCATGAAATAACACTGTTCTATTGCTGAATATTGTTAGGAAATAGATTGAAACAAATCTGCCGATGGCATCTACAATTCTTGATGGAAATCGCTTATTTCTCTAATGTTATTGTTTAAAGCGTATTTAAGCGCTTAAAATGATCAAAATAAGCATGAAAATCACTATTTTAATAACTGGATTTCGATCAGAGAACCACAGTAAATCACACAAAGTACAACTTATGCAATATGTCTGGAACGAATCTAAAGTAGAAAACCAAAGTTTTCTCGTGTTTCCACGTCTAAAATGCATGAAATAACACTGTTCTATTGCTGAATATTGTTAGGAAATAGATTGAAACAAATCTGCCGATGGCATCTACAATTCTTGATGGAAATCGCTTATTTCTCTAATGTTATTGTTTAAAGCGTATTTAAGCGCTTAAAATGATCAAAATAAGCATGAAAATCACTATTTTAATAACTGGATTTCGATCAGAGAACCACAGTAAATCACACAAAGTACAACTTATGCAATATGTCTGGAACGAATCTAAAGTAGAAAACCAAAGTTTTCTCGTGTTTTCCACGTCTAAAATGCATGAAATAACACTGTTCTATTGCTGAATATTGTTAGGAAATAGATTGAAACAAATCTGCCGATGGCATCTACAATTCTTGATGGAAATCGCTTATTTCTCTAATGTTATTGTTTAAAGCGTATTTAAGCGCTTAAAATGATCAAAATAAGCATGAAAATCACTATTTTAATAACTGGATTTCGATCAGAGAACCACAGTAAATCACACAAAGTACAACTTATGCAATATGTCTGGAACGAATCTAAAGTAGAAAACCAAAGTTTTCTCGTGTTTTCCACGTCTAAAATGCATGAAATAACACTGTTCTATTGCTGAATATTGTTAGGAAATAGATTGAAACAAATCTGCCGATGGCATCTACAATTCTTGATGGAAATCGCTTATTTCTCTAATGTTATTGTTTAAAGCGTATTTAAGCGCTTAAAATGATCAAAATAAGCATGAAAATCACTATTTTAATAACTGGATTTCGATCAGAGAACCACAGTAAATCACACAAAGTACAACTTATGCAATATGTCTGGAACGAATCTAAAGTAGAAAACCAAAGTTTTCTCGTGTTTCCACGTCTAAAATGCATGAAATAACACTGTTCTATTGCTGAATATTGTTAGGAAATAGATTGAAACAAATCTGCCGATGGCATCTACAATTCTTGATGGAAATCGCTTATTTCTCTAATGTTATTGTTTAAAGCGTATTTAAGCGCTTAAAATGATCAAAATAAGCATGAAAATCACTATTTTAATAACTGGATTTCGATCAGAGAACCACAGTAAATCACACAAAGTACAACTTATGCAATATGTCTGGAACGAATCTAAAGTAGAAAACCAAAGTTTTCTCGTGTTTTCCACGTCTAAAATGCATGAAATAACACTGTTCTATTGCTGAATATTGTTAGGAATAGATTGAAACAAATCTGCCGATGGCATCTACAATTCTTGATGGAAATCGCTTATTTCTCTAATGTTATTGTTTAAAGCGTATTTAAGCGCTTAAAATGATCAAAATAAGCATGAAAATCACTATTTTAATAACTGGATTTCGATCAGAGAACCACAGTAAATCACACAAAGTACAACTTATGCAATATGTCTGGAACGAATCTAAAGTAGAAAACCAAAGTTTTCTCGTGTTTTCCACGTCTAAAATGCATGAAATAACACTGTTCTATTGCTGAATATTGTTAGGAAATAGATTGAAACAAATCTGCCGATGGCATCTACAATTCTTGATGGAAATCGCTTATTTCTAATGTTATTGTTTAAAGCGTATTTAAGCGCTTAAAAACGATCAAAATAAGCATGAAAATCACTATTTTAATAACTGGATTTCGATCAGAGAACCACAGTAAATCACACAAAGTACAACTTATGCAATATGTCTGGAACGAATCTAAAGTAGAAAACCAAAGTTTTCTCGTGTTTTCCACGTCTAAAATGCATGAAATAACACTGTTCTATTGCTGAATATTGTTAGGAAATAGATTGAAACAAATCTGCCGATGGCATCTACAATTCTTGATGGAAATCGCTTATTTCTCTAATGTTATTGTTTAAAGCGTATTTAAGCGCTTAAAATGATCAAAATAAGCATGAAAATCACTATTTTAATAACTGGATTTCGATCAGAGAACCACAGTAAATCACACAAAGTACAACTTATGCAATATGTCTGGAACGAATCTAAAGTAGAAAACCAAAGTTTTCTCGTGTTTTCCACGTCTAAAATGCATGAAATAACACTGTTCTATTGCTGAATATTGTTAGGAAATAGATTGAAACAAATCTGCCGATGGCATCTACAATTCTTGATGGAAATCGCTTATTTCTCTAATGTTATTGTTTAAAGCGTATTTAAGCGCTTAAAATGATCAAAATAAGCATGAAAATCACTATTTTAATAACTGGATTTCGATCAGAGAACCACAGTAAATCACACAAAGTACAACTTATGCAATATGTCTGGAACGAATCTAAAGTAGAAAACCAAAGTTTTCTCGTGTTTTCCACGTCTAAAATGCATGAAATAACACTGTTCTATTGCTGAATATTGTTAGGAAATAGATTGAAACAAATCTGCCGATGGCATCTACAATTCTTGATGGAAATCGCTTATTTCTCTAATGTTATTGTTTAAAGCGTATTTAAGCGCTTAAAATGATCAAAATAAGCATGAAAATCACTATTTTAATAACTGGATTTCGATCAGAGAACCACAGTAAATCACACAAAGTACAACTTATGCAATATGTCTGGAACGAATCTAAAGTAGAAAACCAAAGTTTTCTCGTGTTTTCCACGTCTAAAATGCATGAAATAACACTGTTCTATTGCTGAATATTGTTAGGAAATAGATTGAAACAAATCTGCCGATGGCATCTACAATTCTTGATGGAAATCGCTTATTTCTCTAATGTTATTGTTTAAAGCGTATTTAAGCGCTTAAAATGATCAAAATAAGCATGAAAATCACTATTTTAATAACTGGATTTCGATCAGAGAACCACAGTAAATCACACAAAGTACAACTTATGCAATATGTCTGGAACGAATCTAAAGTAGAAAACCAAAGTTTTCTCGTGTTTCCACGTCTAAAATGCATGAAATAACACTGTTCTATTGCTGAATATTGTTAGGAAATAGATTGAAACAAATCTGCCGATGGCATCTACAATTCTTGATGGAAATCGCTTATTTCTCTAATGTTATTGTTTAAAGCGTATTTAAGCGCTTAAAATGATCAAAATAAGCATGAAAATCACTATTTTAATAACTGGATTTCGATCAGAGAACCACAGTAAATCACACAAAGTACAACTTATGCAATATGTCTGGAACGAATCTAAAGTAGAAAACCAAAGTTTTCTCGTGTTTTCCACGTCTAAAATGCATGAAATAACACTGTTCTATTGCTGAATATTGTTAGGAAATAGATTGAAACAAATCTGCCGATGGCATCTACAATTCTTGATGGAAATCGCTTATTTCTCTAATGTTATTGTTTAAAGCGTATTTAAGCGCTTAAAATGATCAAAATAAGCATGAAAATCACTATTTTAATAACTGGATTTCGATCAGAGAACCACAGTAAATCACACAAAGTACAACTTATGCAATATGTCTGGAACGAATCTAAAGTAGAAAACCAAAGTTTTCTCGTGTTTTCCACGTCTAAAATGCATGAAATAACACTGTTCTATTGCTGAATATTGTTAGGAAATAGATTGAAACAAATCTGCCGATGGCATCTACAATTCTTGATGGAAATCGCTTATTTCTCTAATGTTATTGTTTAAAGCGTATTTAAGCGCTTAAAATGATCAAAATAAGCATGAAAATCACTATTTTAATAACTGGATTTCGATCAGAGAACCACAGTAAATCACACAAAGTACAACTTATGCAATATGTCTGGAACGAATCTAAAGTAGAAAACCAAAGTTTTCTCGTGTTTTCCACGTCTAAAATGCATGAAATAACACTGTTCTATTGCTGAATATTGTTAGGAAATAGATTGAAACAAATCTGCCGATGGCATCTACAATTCTTGATGGAAATCGCTTATTTCTCTAATGTTATTGTTTAAAGCGTATTTAAGCGCTTAAAATGATCAAAATAAGCATGAAAATCACTATTTTAATAACTGGATTTCGATCAGAGAACCACAGTAAATCACACAAAGTACAACTTATGCAATATGTCTGGAACGAATCTAAAGTAGAAAACCAAAGTTTTCTCGTGTTTTCCACGTCTAAAATGCATGAAATAACACTGTTCTATTGCTGAATATTGTTAGGAAATAGATTGAAACAAATCTGCCGATGGCATCTACAATTCTTGATGGAAATCGCTTATTTCTCTAATGTTATTGTTTAAAGCGTATTTAAGCGCTTAAAATGATCAAAATAAGCATGAAAATCACTATTTTAATAACTGGATTTCGATCAGAGAACCACAGTAAATCACACAAAGTACAACTTATGCAATATGTCTGGAACGAATCTAAAGTAGAAAACCAAAGTTTTCTCGTGTTTTCCACGTCTAAAATGCATGAAATAACACTGTTCTATTGCTGAATATTGTTAGGAAATAGATTGAAACAAATCTGCCGATGGCATCTACAATTCTTGATGGAAATCGCTTATTTCTCTAATGTTATTGTTTAAAGCGTATTTAAGCGCTTAAAATGATCAAAATAAGCATGAAAATCACTATTTTAATAACTGGATTTCGATCAGAGAACCACAGTAAATCACACAAAGTACAACTTATGCAATATGTCTGGAACGAATCTAAAGTAGAAAACCAAAGTTTTCTCGTGTTTTCCACGTCTAAAATGCATGAAATAACACTGTTCTATTGCTGAATATTGTTAGGAAATAGATTGAAACAAATCTGCCGATGGCATCTACAATTCTTGATGGAAATCGCTTATTTCTCTAATGTTATTGTTTAAAGCGTATTTAAGCGCTTAAAATGATCAAAATAAGCATGAAAATCACTATTTTAATAACTGGATTTCGATCAGAGAACCACAGTAAATCACACAAAGTACAACTTATGCAATATGTCTGGAACGAATCTAAAGTAGAAAACCAAAGTTTTCTCGTGTTTCCACGTCTAAAATGCATGAAATAACACTGTTCTATTGCTGAATATTGTTAGGAAATAGATTGAAACAAATCTGCCGATGGCATCTACAATTCTTGATGGAAATCGCTTATTTCTCTAATGTTATTGTTTAAAGCGTATTTAAGCGCTTAAAATGATCAAAATAAGCATGAAAATCACTATTTTAATAACTGGATTTCGATCAGAGAACCACAGTAAATCACACAAAGTACAACTTATGCAATATGTCTGGAACGAATCTAAAGTAGAAAACCAAAGTTTTCTCGTGTTTTCCACGTCTAAAATGCATGAAATAACACTGTTCTATTGCTGAATATTGTTAGGAAATAGATTGAAACAAATCTGCCGATGGCATCTACAATTCTTGATGGAAATCGCTTATTTCTCTAATGTTATTGTTTAAAGCGTATTTAAGCGCTTAAAATGATCAAAATAAGCATGAAAATCACTATTTTAATAACTGGATTTCGATCAGAGAACCACAGTAAATCACACAAAGTACAACTTATGCAATATGTCTGGAACGAATCTAAAGTAGAAAACCAAAGTTTTCTCGTGTTTCCACGTCTAAAATGCATGAAATAACACTGTTCTATTGCTGAATATTGTTAGGAAATAGATTGAAACAAATCTGCGATGGTCT
>JACMZG010001208.1:0-11675 GCA_018340805.1 Microvelia longipes | reverse complement strand
CTTCGGTTTTCTACTTTAGATTCGTTCCAGACATATTGCATAAGTTGTACTTTGTGTGATTTACTGTGGTTCTCTGATCGAAATCCAGTTATTAAATAGTGATTTTCATGCTTATTTTGATCATTTTAAGCACTTAAATACGCTTAAACAATAACATTAGAGAAATAAGCGATTTCCATCAAGAATTGTAGAAGCCATCGGCAGATTTGTTTCAATCTATTTCCTAACATGTTCAGCAATATAACAGTGTTATTTCATGCATTTTAGCAGTGGGAAACACGAGAAAACTTCGGTTTTCTACTTTAGATTCGTTCCAGACATATTGCATAAGTTGTACTTTGTGTGATTTACTGTGGTTCTCTGATCGAAATCCAGTTATTAAAATAGTGATTTTCATGCTTATTTTGATCATTTTAAGCACTTAAATACGCTTTAAACAATAACATTAGAGAAATAAGCGATTTCCATCAAGAATTGTAGAAGCCATCGGCAGATTTGTTTCAATCTATTTCCTAACATGTTCAGCAATATAACAGTGTTATTTCATGCATTTTAGCAGTGGGAAACACGAGAAAACTTCGGTTTTCTACTTTAGATTCGTTCCAGACATATTGCATAAGTTGTACTTTGTGTGATTTACTGTGGTTCTCTGATCGAAATCCAGTTATTAAAATAGTGATTTTCATGCTTATTTTGATCATTTTAAGCACTTAAATACGCTTTAAACAATAACATTAGAGAAATAAGCGATTTCCATCAAGAATTGTAGAAGCCATCGGCAGATTTGTTTCAATCTATTTCCTAACATGTTCAGCAATATAACAGTGTTATTTCATGCATTTTAGCAGTGGGAAACACGAGAAAACTTCGGTTTTCTACTTTAGATTCGTTCCAGACATATTGCATAAGTTGTACTTTGTGTGATTTACTGTGTTCTCTGATCGAAATCCAGTTATTAAAATAGTGATTTTCATGCTTATTTTGATCATTTTAAGCACTTAAATACGCTTTAAACAATAACATTAGAGAAATAAGCGATTTCCATCAAGAATTGTAGAAGCCATCGGCAGATTTGTTTCAATCTATTTCCTAACATGTTCAGCAATATAACAGTGTTATTCATGCATTTTAGCAGTGGGAAACACGAGAAAACTTCGGTTTTTCTTTAGATTCGTTCCAGACATATTGCATAAGTTGTACTTTGTGTGATTTACTGTGGTTCTCTGATCGAAATCCAGTTATTAAATAGTGATTTTCATGCTTATTTTGATCATTTTAAGCACTTAAATACGCTTTAAACAATAACATTAGAAATAAGCGATTTCCATCAAGAATTGTAGAAGCCATCGGCAGATTTGTTTCAATCTATTTCCTAACATGTTCAGCAATATAACAGTGTTATTTCATGCATTTTAGCAGTGGGAACACGAGAAAACTTCGGTTTTCTACTTTAGATTCGTTCCAGACATATTGCATAAGTTGTACTTTGTGTGATTTACTGTGGTTCTCTGATCGAAATCCAGTTATTAAAATAGTGATTTTCATGCTTATTTTGATCATTTTAAGCACTTAAATACGCTTTAAACAATAACATTAGAGAAATAAGCGATTTCCATCAAGAATTGTAGAAGCCATCGGCAGATTTGTTTCAATCTATTTCCTAACATGTTCAGCAATATAACAGTGTTATTTCATGCATTTTAGCAGTGGGAAAGAAAACTTCGGTTTTCTACTTTAGATTCGTTCCAGACATATTGCATAAGTTGTACTTTGTGTGATTTACTGTGGTTCTCTGATCGAAATCCAGTTATTAAAATAGTGATTTTCATGCTTATTTTGATCATTTTAAGCACTTAAATACGCTTTAAACAATAACATTAGAGAAATAAGCGATTTCCATCAAGAATTGTAGAAGCCATCGGCAGATTTGTTTCAATCTATTTCCTAACATGTTCAGCAATAAACAGTGTTATTTCATGCATTTTAGCAGTGGGAAACACGAGAAAACTTCGGTTTTCTACTTTAGATTCGTTCCAGACATATTGCATAAGTTGTACTTTGTGTGATTTACTGTGGTTCTCTGATCGAAATCCAGTTATTAAAATAGTGATTTTCATGCTTATTTTGATCATTTTAAGCACTTAAATACGCTTTAAACAATAACATTAGAGAAATAAGCGATTCCATCAAGAATTGTAGAAGCCATCGGCAGATTTGTTTCAATCTATTTCCTAACATGTTCAGCAATATAACAGTGTTATTTCATGCATTTTAGCAGTGGGAAACACGAGAAAACTTCGGTTTTCTACTTTAGATTCGTTCCAGACATATTGCATAAGTTGTACTTTGTGTGATTTACTGTGGTTCTCTGATCGAAATCCAGTTATTAAAATAGTGATTTTCATGCTTATTTTGATCATTTTAAGCACTTAAATACGCTTTAAACAATAACATTAGAGAAATAAGCGATTTCCAGAATTGTAGAAGCCATCGGCAGATTGTTTCAATCTATTTCCTAACATGTTCAGCAATATAACAGTGTTATTTCATGCATTTTAGCAGTGGGAAACGAGAAAACTTCGGTTTTCTACTTTAGATTCGTTCCAGACATATTGCATAAGTTGTACTTTGTGTGATTTACTGTGGTTCTCTGATCGAAATCCAGTTATTAAAATAGTGATTTTCATGCTTATTTTGATCATTTTAAGCACTTAAATACGCTTTAAACAATAACATTAGAGAAATAAGCGATTTCCATCAAGAATTGTAGAAGCCATCGGCAGATTTTGTTTCAATCTATTTCCTAACATGTTCAGCAATATAACAGTGTTATTTCATGCATTTTAGCAGTGGGAAACACGAGAAAACTTCGGTTTTCTACTTTAGATTCGTTCCAGACATATTGCATAAGTTGTACTTTGTGTGATTTACTGTGGTTTCTGATCGAAATCCAGTTATTAAAATAGTGATTTTCATGCTTTTTGATCATTTTAAGCACTTAAATACGCTTTAAACAATAACATTAGAGAAATAAGCGATTTCCATCAAGAATTGTAGAAGCCATCGGCAGATTTGTTTCAATCTATTTCCTAACATGTTCAGCAATATAACAGTGTTATTTCATGCATTTTAGCAGTGGGAAACACGAGAAAACTTCGGTTTTCTACTTTAGATTCGTTCCAGACATATTGCATAAGTTGTACTTTGTGTGATTTACTGTGGTTCTCTGATCGAAATCCAGTTTATTAAATAGTGATTTTCATGCTTATTTTGATCATTTTAAGCACTTAAATACGCTTTAAACAATAACATTAGAGAAATAAGCGATTTCCATCAAGAATTGTAGAAGCCATCGGCAGATTTGTTTCAATCTATTTCCTAACATGTTCAGCAATATAACAGTATTTCATGCATTTTAGCAGTGGGAAACACGAGAAAACTTCGGTTTTCTACTTTAGATTCGTTCCAGACATATTGCATAAGTTGTACTTTGTGTGATTTACTGTGGTTTCTGATCGAAATCCAGTTATTAAATAGTGATTTTCATGCTTATTTTGATCATTTTAAGCACTTAAATACGCTTTAAACAATAACATTAGAGAAATAAGCGATTTCCATCAAGAATTGTAGAAGCCATCGGCAGATTTGTTTCAATCTATTTCCTAACATGTTCAGCAATATAACAGTGTTATTTCATGCATTTTAGCAGTGGGAACACGAGAAAACTTCGGTTTTCTACTTTAGATTCGTTCCAGACATATTGCATAAGTTGTACTTTGTGTGATTTACTGTGGTTCTCTGATCGAAATCCAGTTATTAAAATAGTGATTTTCATGCTTATTTTGATCATTTTAAGCACTTAAATACGCTTTAAACAATAACATTAGAGAAATAAGCGATTTCCATCAAGAATTGTAGAAGCCATCGGCAGATTTGTTTCAATCTATTTCCTAACATGTTCAGCAATATAACAGTGTTATTTCATGCATTTTAGCAGTGGGAAACACGAGAAAACTTCGGTTTTCTACTTTAGATTCGTTCCAGACATATTGCATAAGTTGTACTTTGTGTGATTTACTGTGGTTTCTCTGATCGAAATCCAGTTATTAAAATAGTGATTTTCATGCTTATTTTGATCATTTTAAGCACTTAAATACGCTTTAAACAATAACATTAGAGAAAAAAGCGATTTCCATCAAGAATGTAGAAGCCATCGGCAGATTTGTTTCAATCTATTTCCTAACATGTTCAGCAATATAACAGTGTTATTTCATGCATTTTAGCAGTGGGAAACGAGAAAACTTCGGTTTTCTACTTTAGATTCGTTCCAGACATATTGCATAAGTTGTACTTTGTGTGATTTACTGTGGTTCTCTGATCGAAATCCAGTTATTAAAATAGTGATTTTCATGCTTATTTTGATCATTTTAAGCACTTAAATACGCTTTAAACAATAACATTAGAGAAATAAGCGATTTCCATCAAGAATTGTAGAAGCCATCGGCAGATTTGTTTCAATCTATTTCCTACATGTTCAGCAATATAACAGTGTTATTTCATGCATTTTAGCAGTGGGAAACACGAGAAAACTTCGGTTTTCTACTTTAGATTCGTTCCAGACATATTGCATAAGTTGTACTTTTGTGATTTACTGTGGTTCTCTGATCGAAATCCAGTTATTAAAATAGTGATTTTCATGCTTATTTTGATCATTTTAAGCACTTAAATACGCTTTAAACAATAACATTAGAGAAATAAGCGATTTCCATCAAGAATTGTAGAAGCCATCGGCAGATTTGTTTCAATCTATTTCCTAACATGTTCAGCAATATAACAGTGTTATTTCATGCATTTTAGCAGTGGGAAACACGAGAAACTTCGGTTTTCTACTTTAGATTCGTTCCAGACATATTGCATAAGTTGTACTTTGTGTGATTTACTGTGGTTCTCTGATCGAAATCCAGTTAATAGTGATTTTCATGCTTATTTTGATCATTTTAAGCACTTAAATACGCTTTAAACAATAACATTAGAGAAATAAGCGATTTCCATCAAGAATTGTAGAAGCCATCGGCAGATTTGTTTCAATCTATTTCCTAACATGTTCAGCAATATAACAGTGTTATTTCATGCATTTTAGCAGTGGGAAACACGAGAAAACTTCGGTTTTCTACTTTAGATTCGTTCCAGACATATTGCATAAGTTGTACTTTGTGTGATTTACTGTGGTTCTCTGATCGAAATCCAGTTATTAAAATAGTGATTTTCATGCTTATTTTGATCATTTTAAGCACTTAAATACGCTTTAAACAATAACATTAGAGAAATAAGCGATTTCCATCAAGAATTGTAGAAGCCATCGGCAGATTTGTTTCAATCTATTTCCTAACATGTTCAGCAATATAACAGTGTTATTTCATGCATTTTAGCAGTGGGAAACACGAGAAAACTTCGGTTTTCTACTTTAGATTCGTTCCAGACATATTGCATAAGTTGTACTTTGTGTGATTTACTGTGGTTCTCTGATCGAAATCCAGTTATTAAAATAGTGATTTTCATGCTTATTTTGATCATTTTAAGCACTTAAATACGCTTTAAACAATAACATTAGAGAAATAAGCGATTTCCATCAAGAATTGTAGAAGCCATCGGCAGATTTGTTTCAATCTATTTCCTAACATGTTCAGCAATATAACAGTGTTATTTCATGCATTTTAGCAGTGGGAAACGAGAAACTTCGGTTTTCTACTTTAGATTCGTTCCAGACATATTGCATAAGTTGTACTTTGTGTGATTTACTGTGGTTCTCTGATCGAAATCCAGTTATTAAAATAGTGATTTTCATGCTTATTTTGATCATTTTAAGCACTTAAATACGCTTTAAACAATAACATTAGAGAAATAAGCGATTTCCATCAAGAATTGTAGAAGCCATCGGCAGATTTGTTTCAATCTATTTCCTAACATGTTCAGCAATATAACAGTGTTATTTCATGCATTTTAGCAGTGGGAAACACGAGAAAACTTCGGTTTTCTACTTTAGATTCGTTCCAGACATATTGCATAAGTTGTACTTTGTGTGATTTACTGTGGTTCTCTGATCGAAATCCAGTTATTAAAATAGTGATTTTCATGCTTATTTTGATCATTTTAAGCTTAAATACGCTTTAAACAATAACATTAGAGAAATAAGCGATTTCCATCAAGAATTGTAGAAGCCATCGGCAGATTTGTTTCAATCTATTTCCTAACATGTTCAGCAATATAACAGTGTTATTTCATGCATTTTAGCAGTGGGAAACACGAGAAAACTTCGGTTTTCTACTTTAGATTCGTTCCAGACATATTGCATAAGTTGTACTTTGTGTGATTTACTGTGGTTCTCTGATCGAAATCCAGTTATTAAAATAGTGATTTTCATGCTTATTTTGATCATTTTAAGCACTTAAATACGCTTTAAACAATAACATTAGAGAATAAGCGATTTCCATCAAGAATTGTAGAAGCCATCGGCAGATTTGTTTCAATCTATTTCCTAACATGTTCAGCAATATAACAGTGTTATTTCATGCATTTTAGCAGTGGAAACACGAGAAAACTTCGGTTTTCTACTTTAGATTCGTTCCAGACATATTGCATAAGTTGTACTTTGTGTGATTTACTGTGGTTCTCTGATCGAAATCCAGTTATTAAAATAGTGATTTTCATGCTTATTTTGATCATTTTAAGCACTTAAATACGCTTTAAACAATAACATTAGAGAAATAAGCGATTTCCATCAAGAATTGTAGAAGCCATCGGCAGATTTGTTTCAATCTATTTCCTAACATGTTCAGCAATATAACAGTGTTATTTCATGCATTTTAGCAGTGGGAAACACGAGAAAACTTCGGTTTTCTACTTTAGATTCGTTCCAGACATATTGCATAAGTTGTACTTTGTGTGATTTACTGTGGTTCTCTGATCGAAATCCAGTTATTAAAATAGTGATTTTCATGCTTATTTTGATCATTTTAAGCTTAAATACGCTTTAAACAATAACATTAGAGAAATAAGCGATTTCCATCAAGAATTGTAGAAGCCATCGGCAGATTTGTTTCAATCTATTTCCTAACATGTTCAGCAATATAACAGTGTTATTTCATGCATTTTAGCAGTGGGAAACACGAGAAAACTTCGGTTTTCTACTTTAGATTCGTTCCAGACATATTGCATAAGTTGTACTTTGTGTGATTTACTGTGGTTCTCTGATCGAAATCCAGTTATTAAAATAGTGATTTTCATGCTTATTTTGATCATTTTAAGCACTTAAATACGCTTTAAACAATAACATTAGAGAAATAAGCGATTTCCATCAAGAATTGTAGAAGCCATCGGCAGATTTGTTTCAATCTATTTCCTAACATGTTCAGCAATATAACAGTGTTATTTCATGCATTTTAGCAGTGGGAAACACGAGAAAACTTCGGTTTTCTACTTTAGATTCGTTCCAGACATATTGCATAAGTTGTACTTTGTGTGATTTACTGTGGTTCTCTGATCGAAATCCAGTTATTAAAATAGTGATTTTCATGCTTATTTTGATCATTTTAAGCACTTAAATACGCTTTAAACAATAACATTAGAGAAATAAGCGATTTCCATCAAGAATTGTAGAAGCCATCGGCAGATTTGTTTCAATCTATTTCCTAACATGTTCAGCAATATAACAGTGTTATTTCATGCATTTTAGCAGTGGGAAACACGAGAAAACTTCGGTTTTCTACTTTAGATTCGTTCCAGACATATTGCATAAGTTGTACTTTGTGTGATTTACTGTGGTTCTCTGATCGAAATCCAGTTATTAAAATAGTGATTTTCATGCTTATTTTGATCATTTTAAGCACTTAAATACGCTTTAAACAATAACATTAGAGAAATAAGCGATTTCCATCAAGAATTGTAGAAGCCATCGGCAGATTTGTTTCAATCTATTTCCTAACATGTTCAGCAATATAACAGTGTTATTTCATGCATTTTAGCAGTGGGAAACACGAGAAAACTTCGGTTTTCTACTTTAGATTCGTTCCAGACATATTGCATAAGTTGTACTTTGTGTGATTTACTGTGGTTCTCTGATCGAAATCCAGTTATTAAAATAGTGATTTTCATGCTTATTTTGATCATTTTAAGCACTTAAATACGCTTTAAACAATAACATTAGAGAAATAAGCGATTTCCATCAAGAATTGTAGAAGCCATCGGCAGATTTGTTTCAATCTATTTCCTAAATGTTCAGCAATATAACAGTGTTATTTCATGCATTTTAGCAGTGGGAAACACGAGAAAACTTCGGTTTTCTACTTTAGATTCGTTCCAGACATATTGCATAAGTTGTACTTTGTGTGATTTACTGTGGTTCTCTGATCGAAATCCAGTTATTAAAATAGTGATTTTCATGCTTATTTTGATCATTTTAAGCACTTAAATACGCTTTAAACAATAACATTAGAGAAATAAGCGATTTCCATCAAGAATTGTAGAAGCCATCGGCAGATTTGTTTCAATCTATTTCCTAACATGTTCAGCAATATAACAGTGTTATTTCATGCATTTTAGCAGTGGGAAACACGAGAAAACTTTCGGTTTTCTACTTTAGATTCGTTCCAGACATATTGCATAAGTTGTACTTTGTGTGATTTACTGTGGTTCTCTGATCGAAATCCAGTTATTAAAATAGTGATTTTCATGCTTATTTTGATCATTTTAAGCACTTAAATACGCTTTAAACAATAACATTAGAGAAATAAGCGATTTCCATCAAGAATTGTAGAAGCCATCGGCAGATTTGTTTCAATCTATTTCCTAACATGTTCAGCAATATAACAGTGTTATTTCATGCATTTTAGCAGTGGGAAACACGAGAAAACTTCGGTTTTCTACTTTAGATTCGTTCCAGACATATTGCATAAGTTGTACTTTGTGTGATTTACTGTGGTTCTCTGATCGAAATCCAGTTATTAAAATAGTGATTTTCATGCTTATTTTGATCATTTTAAGCACTTAAATACGCTTTAAACAATAACATTAGAGAAATAAGCGATTTCCATCAAGAATTGTAGAAGCCATCGGCAGATTTGTTTCAATCTTTTCCTAACATGTTCAGCAATATAACAGTGTTATTTCATGCATTTTAGCAGTGGGAAACACGAGAAAACTTCGGTTTTCTACTTTAGATTCGTTCCAGACATATTGCATAAGTTGTACTTTGTGTGATTTACTGTGGTTCTCTGATCGAAATCCAGTTATTAAAATAGTGATTTTCATGCTTATTTTGATCATTTTAAGCACTTAAATACGCTTTAAACAATAACATTAGAGAAATAAGCGATTTCCATCAAGAATTGTAGAAGCCATCGGCAGATTTGTTTCAATCTATTTCCTAACATGTTCAGCAATATAACAGTGTTATTTCATGCATTTTAGCAGTGGGAAACACGAGAAAACTTCGGTTTTCTACTTTAGATTCGTTCCAGACATATTGCATAAGTTGTACTTTGTGTGATTTACTGTGGTTCTCTGATCGAAATCCAGTTATTAAAATAGTGATTTTCATGCTTATTTTGATCATTTTAAGCACTTAAATACGCTTTAAACAATAACATTAGAGAAATAAGCGATTTCCATCAAGAATTGTAGAAGCCATCGGCAGATTTGTTTCAATCTATTTCCTAACATGTTCAGCAATAACAGTGTTATTTCATGCATTTTAGCAGTGGGAAACACGAGAAAACTTCGGTTTTCTACTTTAGATTCGTTCCAGACATATTGCATAAGTTGTACTTTGTGTGATTTACTGTGGTTCTCTGATCGAAATCCAGTTATTAAAATAGTGATTTTCATGCTTATTTTGATCATTTTAAGCACTTAAATACGCTTTAAACAATAACATTAGAGAAATAAGCGATTTCCATCAAGAATTGTAGAAGCCATCGGCAGATTTGTTTCAATCTATTTCCTAACATGTTCAGCATATAACAGTGTTATTTCATGCATTTTAGCAGTGGGAAACACGAGAAAACTTCGGTTTTCTACTTTAGATTCGTTCCAGACATATTGCATAAGTTGTACTTTGTGTGATTTACTGTGGTTCTCTGATCGAAATCCAGTTATTAAATAGTGATTTTCATGCTTATTTTGATCATTTTAAGCACTTAAATACGCTTTAAACAATAACATTAGAGAAATAAGCGATTTCCATCAAGAATTGTAGAAGCCATCGGCAGATTTGTTTCAATCTATTTCCTAACATGTTCAGCAATATAACAGTGTTATTTCATGCATTTTAGCAGTGGGAAACACGAGAAAACTTCGGTTTTCTACTTTAGATTCGTTCCAGACATATTGCATAAGTTGTACTTTGTGTGATTTACTGTGGTTCTCTGATCGAAATCCAGTTATTAAAATAGTGATTTTCATGCTTATTTTGATCATTTTAAGCACTTAAATACGCTTTAAACAATAACATTAGAGAAATAAGCGATTTCCATCAAGAATTGTAGAAGCCATCGGCAGATTTGTTTCAATCTATTTCCTAACATGTTCAGCAATATAACAGTGTTATTTCATGCATTTTAGCAGTGGGAAACACGAGAAAACTTCGGTTTTCTACTTTAGATTCGTTCCAGACATATTGCATAAGTTGTACTTTGTGTGATTTACTGTGGTTCTCTGATCGAAATCCAGTTATTAAAATAGTGATTTTCATGCTTATTTTGATCATTTTAAGCACTTAATACGCTTTAAACAATAACATTAGAGAAATAAGCGATTTCCATCAAGAATTGTAGAAGCCATCGGCAGATTTGTTTCAATATTTCCTAACATGTTCAGCAATATAACAGTGTTATTTCATGCATTTTAGCAGTGGGAAACACGAGAAAACTTCGGTTTTCTACTTTAGATTCGTTCCAGACATATTGCATAAGTTGTACTTTGTGTGATTTACTGTGGTTCTCTGATCGAAATCCAGTTATTAAAATAGTGATTTTCATGCTTTTTTGATCATTTTAAGCACTTAAATACGCTTTAAAAATAACATTAGAGAAATAAGCGATTTCCATCAAGAATTGTAGAAGCCATCGGCAGATTTGTTTCAATCTATTTCCTAACATGTTCAGCAATATAACAGTGTTATTTCATGCATTTTAGCAGTGGGAAACACGAGAAACTTCGGTTTTCTACTTTAGATTCGTTCCAGACATATTGCATAAGTTGTACTTTGTGTGATTTACTGTGGTTCTCTGATCGAAATCCAGTTATTAAAATAGTGATTTTCATGCTTATTTTGATCATTTTAAGCACTTAATACGCTTTAAACAATAACATTAGAGAAAAAGCGATTTCCATCAAGAATTGTAGAAGCCATCGGCAGATTTGTTTCAATCTATTTCCTAACATGTTCAGCAATATAACAGTGTTATTTCATGCATTTTAGCAGTGGAAACACGAGAAACTTCGGTTTTCTACTTTAGATTCGTTCCAGACATATTGCATAAGTTGTACTTTGTGTGATTTACTGTGGTTCTCTGATCGAAATCCAGTTATTAAAAATAGTGATTTTCATGCTTATTTTGATCATTTTAAGCACTTAAATACGCTTTAAACAATAACATTAGAGAAATAAGCGATTTCCA
>JACMZG010001207.1:7500-11677 GCA_018340805.1 Microvelia longipes | reverse complement strand
GTAAATCATATTAATAAACCTTAAATTAAAGAAAATAATAATTATTTTAAAAAATTAAATTAAGGAAAACTCCCAGCCTCCGATAAACTTAAACCTCGAATAACTTTGTGAATAATAAAGTTTTTGGTATATTTAAACTGATTCCTACTCAACTTTTTACGCTCTTCATTAGATATATAATTCAATTCAGTACAATGTGTATTTCTTCAAACTCCCAGCGGCCAAATCCAAAAATTAAGGAAACCTCTCATAAACTTAAATTTAGTCATAACTTTAGTAAAAATTGAGATATAAGAGATTTTAGTATGATTCGATGTAGAATTTTTTTCTCTAACTGATAATTATATAAACATTTAATAATATCAGCAAAAAGTGATAATTATGTTTAATCACGTGTATTTTTAATGAACCAACATAAATGTCTAAACTATTGCTAAAAAATTTTAAATTTGAAATAAAAATTAGTACATTTAACAGAGAATTAAAAATTATACTAGAAAAAGCAATTTGAGCTTAATAAACATAATAAATACAAACAAAAAGATAAAAAAAATTTTAAAATTTTTACACAAATTTTCAAAGAGAAATGCCCTAAATTTCTTATTTTTAACCGTTTTTGATAAATTTTTTTCGCTAACCATATTAAGAAAACAGTTTTACATCTAAATAAATATATTTTGGAAACAATAAATTAATACTAAAGTCGCCGGTTTCAGGAATGCTACCCAAGGTATATATCCACAGTATATATGTGAGCTGACTATTAATTATAGTTGATTAGTTGAAATATACTGATTGATTATTTGTTGGCTCATATAAAATCTATCAATTGTTAATACAATTGTGGATCAGTACAGAATATTTTGTTAGTAGCCCTACAGCCAACGCAGCGATAATCCTTAAATAATCTTTATGATTGTTTACGTTTATACATATTCGTCCGGGTGAATATAGCAGCAGCATTGTAGCAGTTGCAATTTCATTTTCTCTGTCCAGGCCTGTATCTTGTCAGATTTAATTGATTAATTCAATTAATTACCTATCATTTATGAGGGTTTAACGAATAAAGAAATAGTTGCTTTGCAATTATAACGAATGACCTAATGTAGCTGTGTTTAAATATGCAGTTATGCGATTGAATATTAACGAAATGACTCGCTTAGGCGGTCGTATATATATAAAATCTGGTTGATCCTGCCAGTAGTCATATGCTTATCTCAAAGATTAAGCCATGCATGTCTAAGTACACAGTTTTATAAACTGAAACCGCGGATGGCTCATTTATAACAGCTATTATTTAAGAGATATAATCTATTTGCCACAAGATAACTGTGGTAATTCTAGAGCTAATATTTTAAAGAATGCCGTGACTCACGAAGCGGCGGATTTATTAGATCAAAACTAACCTGTCGCAAGGCAGAATTTTGATGACTCTGGATAACTTCACTGATCGTACAACCTTGTGTTGACGACGAATCTCTTGAAATGGCTGACCTATCAACTTTCGATGGTAAGATCAAAGCTTACCATGGTTGTAACGGGTAACGGGGAATCAGTGTTCGATTCCGGAGAGGGAGCCTGAGAAACGGCTACCACATCCACGGAAGGCAGCAGGCGCGAAAATTACCCAATACCGGTTCGGTGAGGTAGTGACAATAAATAACAATATGGGCCCTAGTGGTTTCATAATTGCAATGAGAATATTTTAAATACTTTATCAAGTATCAATGGAGGGCAAGTCTGGTGCCAGCAGCCGCGGTAATTCCAGCTCCAAAAGCGTATATTAAAGTTGTTGCAGTTAAAAAGCTCGTAGTTGAAATTGAGGAAATGATTCTTTATGAGGTCTATGACCGAGTGTTGAATCTTCCTTCACCGTCGTGTATATTGTTAAGTCACTTTATTGGGATTTTCAATAACCGACAAGTTTACTTTGAAAAAATTAGAGTGCTTAAAGCAGGCTTATGCCTGCATATTGTTGCATGGAATAATGAAATAAGACTTCGGTTTTATTTTGTTGGTTTTCGAAACTGAAGTAATGATTAAAAGAGACTGCCGGGGGCATATGTATGCTGGTGCTAGAGGTGAAATTCTGAGACCATCAGCAGACAATCTACTGCGAAAGCATTTGCCAAGAATGTTTTCATTAATCAAGAACGAAAGTCAGAGGATCGAAGACGATCAGATACCGTCCTAGTTCTGACCATAAACTATGCCAACTGACAGTTAGCGATGATAATTTATCATCTTGCTAGAAGTCACCGGGAAACCAAAGTCTTTGGGTTCCGGGGGAAGTATGGTTGCAAAGCTGAAACTTAAAGGAATTGACGGAAGGGCACCACCAGGAGTGGAGCCTGCGGCTTAATTTGACTCAACACGGGAAATCTCACCCGGTCCGGACACTGTGAGGATTGACAGATTGATAGCTCTTTCTTGATTCGGTGGGTGGTGGTGCATGGCGTCTTAGTTGGTGGAGCGATTTGTCAGGTTAATTCCGATAACGAACGAGACTCTAACTTGCTAAATAGTGTTTTTTTTTAACTCGTAAATGATCACTTCTTAGAAGAATAAATAGCGTCTAGCTAAATGAAAAAGAGCAATAACAGGTCTGTGATGCCCTTAGATGTCCGGGGCCGCACGCGCGCTACAATGGCAGTTCCAACAAGTATCCCTTACTAGAAATAGTTGGGCAATCTGTGAAACACTGTCGTATCAGGGATTGCGAATTGTAATTATTTCGCATGAACGAGGAATTCCTAGTAAGCGCAAGTCACTAGCTTGCGCTGATTACGTCCCTGCCCTTGTACACACCGCCCGTCGCTACTACCGATTGAATGGTTTAGTGAGATTGTTGGATTCTGGTCTAAGAAATGGCAACATTTCTATGAATGGGAAAAGACACTCAAACTTGATC
Source organism: Microvelia longipes (assembly GCA_018340805.1). Lineage (NCBI taxonomy): Eukaryota > Metazoa > Arthropoda > Insecta > Hemiptera > Veliidae > Microvelia > Microvelia longipes. The sequence goes on along the minus strand of JACMZG010001207.1, from coordinate 8,766 downwards.
ATTTAGAGGAAGTAAAAGTCGTAACAAGGTTTCCGTAGGTGAACCTGCGGAAGGATCATTATTAGTTCATAACAGTTTAACTCGTAACTAAAATTAGTGTATCATGATACTGATGCATCAATGCTATTTTGAGTTGTAAGCAAATGTGAATTGATTTTTCGGGTCAATTCTATTTTGCAATAGGTTCAGGATACAACTTGGCTTAGCATTAAACTCTTTCTCAGGGTGCCTATGTCGTGTGAATAGAAATATTTGCGTGGCAAGTACAGTGCATACTTTAAATTGGCGTATGCAATACGGATTTTGAATTTATTCATTATCTGGCACTGATCTAAACAATATCAAAGCGTGATCAAGATATTGTGCAAGGCTTAAATATTTCAGTAAAGATTGTTTACGTATTTGTCCGAGTCGCGACTACCTGATGCTTTGTAGGTTAATACCGAAATTGTTGCGATAAATCTTGGATTGGCTATAAATATGTTTACAAAATTGAAAGAGAGCCCTGAGAACGTCTATAATTTAATTTTTATAATAGTATTGCAAAAGCAATACGGGTCCTCGATTTCATTATTGAGTTGATCAAAATAGAGTATGGATCGCCTAATAGCATCTGTATTAATAACCACTTTAAGCGATGGATCACTCGGCTCACACGTCGATGAAGAACGTAGCAAAATACGTGAATTAATGTAAAATGCACAACGCTCTGATCATTGACAATTTGAACGCAAATGGCGGCTATTGGTAAACCTTTAGCCACGGCTGTCTGAGGGTCGGCATTGTATTTATCATTACGTTCAATAGTAATGTTTTGAGGGGTTCACTTTTGGCGTTTATTTTGTCGAAAGTGCCTCTTTAAGGTGATAGTGTATTTCGGTACACCTCTATGGAAACATAGAGTTTATGTTGAATTCGTAATTTATTGCGTTTTTAACAAATCGAGTATGTGGAATGTTCTGGATTATTAAAATTACTTTTTTAATTAGCTGGAGCCACGGCTTTATGAGTTGTGCTCTAGTGATACGTTAGTAAGAGTAAATAATCAATTTATTTTAAGGAACATTCATTATGCATATTTGATTTATTACCCGACCTCAGATCAGACGAGATTACCCGCTGAACTTAAGCATATCATTAAGCGGAGGAAAAGAAACTAACAAGGATTTCCCCAGTAGTGGCGAACGACCGGGAATTAGCCCAGCACCGAATCCTGTATCTTTGATATTGGGAATTGTGGTGTAAAGGTTGCGTTTTTAATTGAAG
>JACMZG010001207.1:0-2500 GCA_018340805.1 Microvelia longipes | reverse complement strand
ACTCAACTTTTTACGCTCTTTCATTAGATATATAATTCAATTCAGTACAATGTGTATTTCTTCAAACTCCCAGCGGCCAAATCCAAAAATTAAGGAAACCTCTCATAAACTTAAATTTAGTCATAACTTTAGTAAAAATTGAGATATATAAGAGATTTTAGTATGATTCGATGTAGAATTTTTTTCTCTAACTGATAATTATATAAACATTTAATAATATCAGCAAAAAGTGATAATTATGTTTAATCACGTGTATTTTTAATGAACCAACATAAATGTCTAAACTATTGCTAAAAAATTTTAAATTTGAAATAAAAATTAGTACATTTAACAGAGAATTAAAAATTATACTAGAAAAAGCAATTTGAGCTTAATAAACATAATAAATACAAACAAAAAGATAAAAAAAATTTTAAAATTTTTACACAAATTTTCAAAGAGAAATGCCCTAAATTTCTTATTTTTAACCGTTTTTGATAAATTTTTTTCGCTAACCATATTAAGAAAACAGTTTTACATCTAAATAAATATATTTTGGAAACAATAAATTAATACTAAAGTCGCCGGTTTCAGGAATGCTACCCAAGGTATATATCCACAGTATATATGTGAGCTGACTATTTAATTATAGTTGATTAGTTGAAATATACTGATTGATTATTTGTTGGCTCATATAAAATCTATCAATTGTTAATACATTGTGGATCAGTACAGAATATTTTGTTAGTAGCCCTACAGCCAACGCAGCGATAATCCTTAAATAATCTTTATGATTGTTTACGTTTATACATATTCGTCCGGGTGAATATAGCAGCAGCATTGTAGCAGTTGCAATTTCATTTTCTCTGTCCAGGCCTGTATCTTGTCAGATTTAATTGATTAATTCAATTAATTACCTATCATTTATGAGGGTTTAACGAATAAAGAAATAGTTGCTTTGCAATTATAACGAATGACCTAATGTAGCTGTGTTTAAATATGCAGTTATGCGATTGAATATTAACGAAATGACTCGCTTAGGCGGTCGTATATATATAAATATCTGGTTGATCCTGCCAGTAGTCATATGCTTATCTCAAAGATTAAGCCATGCATGTCTAAGTACACAGTTTTATAAACTGAAACCGCGGATGGCTCATTATAACAGCTATTATTTAAGAGATATAATCTATTTGCCACAAGATAACTGTGGTAATTCTAGAGCTAATATTTTAAAGAATGCCGTGACTCACGAAGCGGCGGATTTATTAGATCAAAACTAACCTGTCGCAAGGCAGAATTTTGATGACTCTGGATAACTTCACTGATCGTACAACCTTAGTGTTGACGACGAATCTCTTGAAATGGCTGACCTATCAACTTTCGATGGTAAGATCAAAGCTTACCATGGTTGTAACGGGTAACGGGGAATCAGTGTTCGATTCCGGAGAGGGAGCCTGAGAAACGGCTACCCATCCACGGAAGGCAGCAGGCGCGAAAATTACCCAATACCGGTTCGGTGAGGTAGTGACAATAAATAACAATATGGGCCCTAGTGGTTTCATAATTGCAATGAGAATATTTTAAATACTTTATCAAGTATCAATTGGAGGGCAAGTCTGGTGCCAGCAGCCGCGGTAATTCCAGCTCCAAAAGCGTATATTAAAGTTGTTGCAGTTAAAAAGCTCGTAGTTGAAATTGAGGAAATGATTCTTTATGAGGTCTATGACCGAGTGTTGAATCTTCCTTCACCGTCGTGTATATTGTTAAGTCACTTTATTGGGATTTTTCAATAACCGACAAGTTTACTTTGAAAAATTAGAGTGCTTAAAGCAGGCTTATGCCTGCATATTGTTGCATGGAATAATGAAATAAGACTTCGGTTTTATTTTGTTGGTTTTCGAAACTGAAGTAATGATTAAAAGAGACTGCCGGGGGCATATGTATGCTGGTGCTAGAGGTGAAATTCTGAGACCATCAGCAGACAATCTACTGCGAAAGCATTTGCCAAGAATGTTTTCATTAATCAAGAACGAAAGTCAGAGGATCGAAGACGATCAGATACCGTCCTAGTTCTGACCATAAACTATGCCAACTGACAGTTAGCGATGATAATTTATCATCTTGCTAGAAGTCACCGGGAAACCAAAGTCTTTGGGTTCCGGGGGAAGTATGGTTGCAAAGCTGAAACTTAAAGGAATTGACGGAAGGGCACCACCAGGAGTGGAGCCTGCGGCTTAATTTGACTCAACACGGGAAATCTCACCCGGTCCGGACACTGTGAGGATTGACAGATTGATAGCTCTTTCTTGATTCGGTGGGTGGTGGTGCATGGCCGTTCTTAGTTGGTGGAGCGATTTGTCAGGTTAATTCCGATAACGAACGAGACTCTAACTTGCTAAATAGTGTATTTATTTTAACTCGTAAATGATCACTTCTTAGAAGAATAAATAGCGTCTAGCTAAATGAAAAAGAGCAATAACAGGTCTGTGATGCCCTTAGATGTCCGGGGCCGCACGCG